>CAUYLG010058562.1:0-34905 GCA_963573385.1 Cacajao melanocephalus
CACTCGCTCTCTGTGCTTTCACTGGGAGCTAAAATCCTGAGCTGTTGTTAATCGGCCATCTTGGATCTCTCCCCGATGGCAGTATTTTGATGGAGATTGCATTGAATTTGTAGATTGTTTTTGGCAGTATGGTCATTTTCACAATATTGATTCTACCTATCCCTGAGCATGGGATGTGATGTGTTCCCATTTGTTTGTAGCATCAGTGATTTCTTTCAGCAGTGTTTTGTAGTTTTCCCTGTAGAGGTCTTTTGAATTCTTGGTTAGATATATTCCTAAGTATATTATTTTATTTTTTGAGATGGAGTCTTGCTCTGTAGCCAGGCTGGAGTGCAGTGGTGCAGTCTCAGCTCACTGCAGCTTCTGCCTGCTGGTTCAAATGATTCTCTTGCCTCAGCCTCCCGAGTAGCTGGGACTACAGGCATGTACCGCCAAGCCCAGCTGATTTTTGTATTTTTAGTAGAGACAGGATTTTACCATGTTGGCCAGGGTGGTCTCAATCTCTTGACCTCGTGATCTGCCTGCCTTGGCCTCCCAAAGTGCTGGGATTATGAGCATGAGCCACTGTGCCCAGCCAGTATTTTATATTTTTTGCAGTTATTGTGAAAGGAATTAGGTTCTTGATTTGATTCTCCACTTGGTCATTGTTGGTGTATAGAAAAGCTTGTGATTTGTGTTCATTAATCTTGTATCTGGAGAATTTGCTGAATTCCTTTTATCAGTTCTAGGAACTTTCTAGAGGAGTCTTTAGGCTTTCAAGAGAAATGATCATATTGTCAGCAAACAGTGACAGTTTGACTTCTTCTTTACCAATTTGGATGCCCTTTATTTCTTTATCTTGTCTGACGGCTCCGGCTAGGACTTCCAGTACTATGTTGAAGAGGAGTGGTGAGAGTGGGCATCCTTGTCTTATTGCAGTTCTCAGAGAAAATGCTTTAAACTTTTCCCCATTCACTATTGTGTTGGCTGTGGGTCTGTCATAGATGGCTTTTATTACATTGAGATATGTCCCTTGTATGCTGATTTTGCTGAGAGTTTTAATCATAAAGAAATGCTGGATTTTGTCGAATGCTTTTTTTTTTTTTTTGAGACAGAGTCTCACTCCGTCACCAGGCGCCGGGCTGGAGTGCAGTGGCGTGACCTTGGCTCACTGCAACCTCCACTTCCTGGGTTCAAGCAATTCTCCTGCCTCAGCCTCCCGAGTAGCTGGGACTACAGGCACGTGCCACCGTGCCCAGCTATTTTTTTTGTATTTTTGGTAGAGACGAGGTTTCACCATGTTGGCCAGGATGGTCTTGATCTCTTGACCTCATGATCCGCCCACCTCGGCCTCCCAAAGTACTGGGATTACAGGCGTGAGCCACCGTACCCGGCCTGTCGAATGCTTTTAATGCATCTATTGTGATGATCATTTGATTTTTGTTTTTAATTCTGTTTATGAGATATATCACATTTACTGACTGGTGTATGTTAAACCATCCTTGCATCCCTGGTATGAAATCCACCTGATTATAGTGGATTGTCTTTCTGATATGTTGTTGGATTTGGTTAGCTTTTTGTTAAGGATTTTGGTTGGTATTTGGTTAGCTTTTTGTTAAGGATTTTGTTGGATTTGGTTGGTATTTTGTTAAGGATTTTAGCATCTAAGTTCTTTAAGGATTTTGGTCTGTAGTTTTCTTTTTTGGTTATGTCCTTTCCTGGTTTTGGTATTATGGTGATGCTGGTTTCATAGAATGAATTAGGGAGAGTTCCTTCTTTCTCTATCTTGTGGAATAGTGTCAAAAGGATTGGCACCAATTCTTCTTTGAATGTCTGGTAGAATTCTGCTCTGAATTTGTCTGGTCCTGGACATTTTTTTGTTGATAACTTTTAAATTACCATTTCAATCTTGTGGCTTGTTATTGGTCTGTTCAGGGTATCTAATTCTTCCTGATTTAAGCTTGGAGGGTTGTATTTTTCCAGGAATTCTTCTATCTCTTCTAGTGTTTCTAGTTTATGTGCATAAAGGTGTTCATAGTAGCCTCAAATGATCTTTTGTATTTCAGTGGTGTCATTTGTAATATGACTATTATTGTTGCATTTCTTAGTGAGGTTATTTGGATTTTCTCTCTTCTTTTCCTGGTTAATTTTGCTGATGATCTTTCAATTTTATTCATATTTTCAAAGAACCAGCTTTTCATTCCATGTATTTTTTGTTGTTGTTGTTTATTTCAATTTCATTTAGTTCTGATCTTGGTTATTACCTTTCTTCTTTGGGTTTTGGTTTGGTTTGTTCTTGTTTCTCTAGCTCTTTGAGTGTGACCTTAGAATGTTAGTTTGTACTGTTTTAGTCTTTTTGATATAGGTGTTTAGGGCTATGCACTTTCCTTTTAGCACTACCTTTGCTGTATCCCAGAGGTTTTGATAGTTTGTGTCATTATTGTTATTCAGTTCAAAGAATTTTTAAGTTTTCATCTTGATTTTGTTTTTGACCCAATGCTCATTCAGGAACAGGTTATTTAATTTCTGTGTATTTGCATGGTTTTGAAGGTTCCTTTTGCAGTTGATTTCCAGTTTTATTCCACTGTGGTCTGAGAGAGTGCTTGATATAATTTCAATTTTTAAAAATTTATTGAGGCTTGTTTTATGGCCTGTCATATGGTCTATCTAGGAGAAAGTTCCATGCACTGTTGAGTAGAATGGATGTTCTGTGGTTGTTGGGTGAAATGCTCTCTATATATATCTGTTAAGTCCATTTGTTTCAAGGTATAGTTTAAATCCATTCTTTCTTCGTTGACTTTCTGTCTTGATAACTTGTCTAAAGCTGTCAGTGGAGTATTGAAGTATCACACTATTATTGTGTTACTATCTATATCATTTCTTAGATCTATTAGTGTTTTATAAATTTGGGAGCTCCAGTTTTGGGTGTATATATGTTTAGGATTGTGATATTTTCCTGTTGGACAAGGCTTTTTACCATTATATAATGTCCCTCTTTGTCTCTTTTAACTGCTGTTGCTTTAAAATTTGTTTTGCCTGATATAAGAATAGCTACATTGCTTGATTTTGCTGCCTATTTGCATGAAACGCCTTTTTCTATCACTTTATTCTAAGTTTATGTGAGTCTTTGTGTGTTAGGTGAATCTCCTGAAGACAGCAGATAGTTGGTTGGTGAGTTCTGAGTCATTCTGTGGTTCTGTATCTTTTAAATAGAGCATTTAGGCCATTCACATTTAATGTTAGTGTTGAAATGTGAGGTACCGTTGCATTCATCGTGCTATTTGTTGCCTGTGTACTTTCATTTTTTTTGTTTTATTTTTGCTTTTTAACTTGTATTTTTGTTTTATATGTCCTGTGTGATTTATGCTTTAAATAGGTTCTGTTTTGATGTGTTTTCAGGATTTGTTTAAAGATTTAGAGCTCCTTTAGCAATTCTTGTAGTGGTGGCTTGGTAGTGGCAAATTCTCTTAGCCTTTATGTGAAAAAGACTATTATCTTTCCTTCATATATGATGCTTAGTTTTGTTGGATGCAAAATCCTTGGCTGATAATTGTTTTGTTTGAGAATGCTGAAGATAGGGCCCCAGTCTCTTCTAGCTTGTAGGGTTTCTGCCAAGAAATCTGCTGTTAATCTGGTAGGTTTTCCTTTATAGGTTACCTGGTGCTTCCGTGTCACAGCTCTTAAGATTCATTCATCTTAACTTTTGATAACCTGATTATAATGTGCTTAGGTGATGATCTTTTTGCAATAAATTTCCCAGGTGTTCTTTGTGCTTCTTGTATTTAGATGTCTAGGTCTTTAGTAAGGTCGGGGAAGTGTTCCCCAAATATGTTTTTCAAGCTTTTAGAATTCTCTTCTTAGGAACACCAATTATTCTTAGGTTTGGTTGTTCAACATAATCCCAGACTTCTTGGAAGCTTTGTTCATATTTCTTTTTCTTTGTTGGATTGGGTTAATTTGAAGACCTTGTGTTTGAGCTCAGAATTTATTTCTTCTACTTTTTCAGTTCTATTGCTGAGACTTTCCAGAGCATTTTGCATTCTATAAGTATGTCCAATGTTACCTGAATTTTGGATTGTTTTTTCTTGAAGGTATCTCTTTCCTCGAATATTTCTCCCTTAACTTCTTGTATTGTTTTTTGGATTTTTTTGCATTAGGCTTCACATTTCTCTAGTGCCTCCCTGATTAGCTTAATAACTAACCTCCTGAATTCTCTTTCAGGTAAATCAGGGATTTCTTCTTGGTTTGGCTCCATTGCTGGTGAATAAGTGTGATTATTTTGGGGGTGTTGAAGAGCCTTGTTTTGTCATATTACCAGGGTTCGTTTTCTGGTTCCTTCTCCTTTGGGTTGGCTCTGTCAGAGGGAATGTCTAGGGCTGAAGGCTGTTGTTCAGATTATTTTGTCCCATGGGGTGTTCCCTTGATGTAGTATTCTCCTATGGATGTGGCTTTCTGTGAGCTGAACTGCAGTGATTGTTGTGTCTCTTCTGAGTCTAGCCACCCAACAAGTCTACCCAGCTCCGAGCTGGTACTGAGGGTTATTTGCACAGAGTCCTGTGATGTGAATTGTCTGTGGGTCTCTCAGCCATGGATGCCAGCACCTGTTCTGGTGGAGGTGGCAGTGGGGCAGGGGGGTGGAGTGCAATGGACTCCATAAGGGTTCCTAGCTTTGGTGGTTTAATGCTCTATTTTTATGCTGGTTGGCTTCCTTCCAGGAGATGGTGTTTTCCAGAGAGCATCAGCTATTGTAATATGGAGAGGAACTGGAAGTGGGTGGGGCCCTAGAACTCCCAAGATTATACCTCCTTTGTCTTCCACTACCAGGGTGGGTAGGGAAGGACCATCCAGTGGGGGCAGGGCTAGGCGTGTCTAGTCTAGTCACCCAGACTCTCCTTGGGTGGATCTTGCTGCAGCTGAGCATTTGGGGTGTCTCCTAGGTCCTGCAGGAGCAGTCTGCTTCCTTCAGAGCGTCTTGGGATTGCTGATTTGTTCTTGGAGTTGATCTGGAGCTAAAATGCATAAATGTTTTTAATGGCATCTAGAATAGTGAATACGTTCTGGGAGGTTTTCAATAGACTTTGCCTAAATTCATCAAAGGAATCACTATCTATTGCAGCTGTAGCCTTATGAAATGGATTTCTGAAATAATAAGACTTGAAAGTCAAAATGACTTCTTGATCATTGAGCTGCAGAATGAATGTTAGCATGCATAAAAACAATATTAATATCCTGTTTATCCTCATCAGGGCTCTTAGGTGACCAAGTATATTGTCAATCAATATCAGTATTTTGATAGGAATCTTTATTTCAGAGCAGTAGATCTAAAGAGTTGTCTTAAAATATTCAGTAAACAGAGTGCTATCATCCAGGTTTTGCTGTTTTATTTTATAGAGCATAGGCAGAATAGATTTAGTGCAATTCTTAAGGGCCCTAGTATTTTTGGAATGGTCAGTGAGCATTGGCTTCAATGTAAGTTTACCTGCTGCTTTAGCTCCTAACAAGAGAGTAAGCTTGTACTTTGAAGCCAGGCTTTGACTTCTCCTCTGTAGCTGTGAAAACCCTAGAAGTCATCTTCTTGCAATAAAAGACTGTTTTGTCTGCCTTGAAAATCTATTGTTTAGTGTGGCTATCTTCATCAGTTATCTTAGCTGGATCATAGGAAGAGCTTATCCTACTGCAGCTTCTGTATCAGCATTTACTGCTTCACCTTGTACTTTTATGTTATGGAAATGGATTCTTTTCTAAAACTGCATAAACCAACAGCTGCTACTTCCAACTTTTCTTCTGCAGCTCTCTCACCTTCTCAGACTTTATAGAGTTGAATAGAGTTGGAGCCTTCTTCTGGATTTGGCTTTTGCTTAAGGGAATGTTGTAGCTGGTTTGATCTTTTATCTTCTAAATCTTTCTCCGTATAAGCAAATAAGGTGTCATTCTTATTATTCTTGTGTTCACTGTAGTCACACTTCTAATTTTCTACAAAAACTTTTTCTCTGCATTCACAGCTTGACTAACTGTTTGATGCCAGAGGCCTAGCTTTCTGGTACCTTGGCTTTTGACATGCCTTCCTCACTAAGCTTGATCATTTCTGCCTTTTGATTGAAAACAAGAGACATGTGACTCTTTTTATTCACTTGAACAATTAGAGGCCATTGTAGGATTATTCACTGGCTTAATTTCAACACTGCTGTGTCTCAGGGAATAGGAATGCCTGTGTAGAATGGAGAGATGGGGGAATGGCCAGTCGGTGGAACAGTCAGAATACACGCAACAACCATCCATTAAGTTTACTGTCTTAAATGAGTGTAGCTTGTGGTGCCCCGAAACAATTACAACAGCAACATCAATGATCAGTCATCACAGATCATCACAACAGATCTAATAATAATGAAAATGTTTGAAACATTGCGAATTCCCAAAATGTGACACAGAGGCATGAAATAAATGCATGCTGCTGGAAAAATGGTGCCAGTAGCCTTGCTGAATGCAGAGTTGACACAAAACTCCAATTTATTAAAAAAAAAAAAAAAGCAACATCTTTGAAGTGCAATAAAGTGAAGCGCAATAAAATGAGGTATGCCTGTAAATATCTTGAGTATTTCCTCTGAGATCAGGCCCTTGAAAACTATTTATTGAGTGACTGATTCAAACTCATCACTGTATAAACTCTTGTTTATCTTTGCTATTGTATTGAGAGCAACTGCATAAGGAATCTAAAACAGTAAGGGAATCACTGATTTTTTTCCGTGTAAGACTTTTAAAATATTTTTTATTTAAAATTATTTTATTATATTAAAATATATACATATATATTTTTTAGATTTCAGATTGAGATAAGAAAATTTCCTTACCAATGATTATTTGCTTCCTAATTCTTCATACCAAAGGAGGCATGGAGGGACTGTGTACCAGGTCCCAGGAGGATGCTGCTTGGAGATGTAGGTTTTTTTCATGATCGTTGTAGGGTACTGTGTTTCCAAAGGAATACTCATCTCACAAAAGTTACTGATGGTTCCAATTCAAGTCCAAATGCAAATTACATATCAGCTGCTAAATGGCAGCTCACACTTCTGCCATTTGGGTTTCTGCTTGGGAGGAAAGGCTAAAGGAAGTAAGGGTTGAAAGGTACCCCACTCTCTGGTAGGAGTAAAGGGAGGTAGGTCAGCATGATTTGGGTGATGATTGTAGCATGGTGTTCGAAATAATTGAATTAATAGAGAAAAACATCACTCTCAAGTTCCAAATTGCCATTATTAATAATTTTAATGGATTTTAAAATATATTAAAAGTATTTACAAATATCCTTTGAATTGAATTGAATTCATTGACCAATTTGAGTATTGAGGATGGTGACAGAAGAGCCAATTGTAATAATAAGAAACCTGGATATCAAAGACCTTAGGTTCATGTGGAATCTTTAGCGCACGAACCATACCATTGTGGACATACATATGGACATCTGACCAAATTATTCCTGGATAGAAATGTAAGTACCAGTAGCTAAGAATCTATCCATGTGTTGGCTCTTGTCTGGGGAGTAATTCTTTTTTAGGACCTCAGAGTACATTTAAACCATAAGAGAGTATTAATCATTGAATCAGTCATTAAGCATCAATTAATTCCCTTTCTTCAAGAAAAATGATGATACTACTAAGGTTGCGTCCAAACCATTCTATATAATGGCTGCTGCAGCAATTCACTCTTCTGAAAGCAAGAGGCCTCTTTCTTCTCTCTGGGCTTCATGCCTGCCCTCCACTATAGCTGGAACCTTGTTATTCTTAATTGACTCTGCTCAGTATGGATTCAGTAATTTATTGGGGATGTTTCATATAGTGTTTCAATTAAAAATGTTTCTGTTTATATAACTACTTATTATTTTTTATATTGGGGTGGAAAAGCACAATTCTTAAAGTTATTCTTTAGCAAGTGTCTGAGTTTTATTCAACCCATTAATAATAGAATCTGGTGGAAGACAAAAATGCTGATTCAAGAGCATTTGAAGAACAGAGATTTATATAGTTAGGCAAGAAAGAAAAGCTGAAATAAGATTGCTAAATTAAGCATAAGACTGGTAGAATTTCTATAAGGCAATAAAATGATATCATTTTTGTGATCTAGTTCTTGACTGGGTGTAAAATCATACCAATATATTAATTTATGCAGGTTAACCTCTAACACTGCAGGGTTGTAAACTGTCTGCTCCTTTATTGGTGTAGATTGTTAGTTAAATATACTGTGACATTACCCATTAGAGGAAGATAAGGCACATTGCATAAAAGAGGCTCAGCCAGAATTCAAGAGTGAAGGACTTCAAAGCAGCCTTGCTTCTGGCCTTTAAACAGCTTGTTTCTGAAGTTTCGAATGAAAGGAAGTTTGTTGCCTGATCACCCAGAGGTGCAAGGAGATGAAGCTTTAACTCAGCTTGCTGTCATCTTGTGGGAAATTCCACCGGAGGTTGGGGTGGCAGGGGCATCTAGGCCTAGACTAACAAGCTCCTTCTGAACAATTTTTGTCTGATTATAGAACGATCTGCTGGTCTGTGCTGGGAAATATCCATCCTCCAATGCACCATCTTCTCTGTCACTTCCCTCTCTCTTTTGTTGGAACATCATATTCTCAGTGTCTCAGTCCCAAGCTTCAGCAGTCCTTGGCTCCTGCTCCCCACGCTACCGTGCACTGTAGATTGATTTCCCCATAATGTGTATGACCTCAGCCCCCTTGGTTCTATTCCCATTTTTACCATGCTCCCATTTCAGATGAAGAAACTAAGGCCCAAAGAAGTTGTGATTTTCTGAAAACCATATTGCTAGTACCTAGCAGAGAGACAATTCAAGCCAGGGCTCTGATTTCAGCTGTATGCCTCTTCCCATGAGATTACTTTCCCTGAAATACAGTCAGCCTTATGGCTCCTCACCATCATGTATGGTCCCTGGCTACCTCTTCAGCTATTACATACTGTACTTTTTTATTGTACTGCACACCAGCTAAACTGAACATTTTGCTGTTCTTCAGTTGCAGTCCTCACTTAGCTGACTTCACTCGTTGCTGGAATTACTCTTTCTCCTGAGAACCCACACTCAAATACAACTTCCTTCACACCCAAGGCATGTCCTGTGCTATTGAAGGCCTACTAATTCTTCCTGGTCTCAAATGTCATGTTTGAATCTGCTCTTTATCCCACATTTGTGGTTGTCTGGTCTGGGTGACCCTTTCATGAAATCCTTATGAGTTCAAGATCCTTCATCTAACCAGGGACCCAGGGATTGATTGCTGAACATTTATAGATTTGAACTACAATTTATTCATTTCATTGTTACAATAGTAAAGAGGTAAGAATAAATTTGCGTTGTATTTTGACAAGACAGCTGGTTCAATATAGAGAAGCTCATGTGTCTTTTGGCCCCATTCATTAAAACGATATATTTTTTGCTTCTTCACGGATCCCCTTCCTTAACCTTTTTTTTTCTCCAGTTGTCCAAAAGTTCCTGATTCTTAGCTGAGAGAATTCAGAAAAATAGTATATTGATACCATATTTTGGTCAACTGGGAGAATACAGTGTAAACCACTTTTTCAGGCTTAATTTGTAGTAATTTACAGCTTCAGAGTATACAATTGTGAATTATAGCTTCAATAGATTCAATACACTGTACATATAGTATAAATCAAGTGTCAAAGCAGCATGGATGGGCGACTAACTTGGCTAGTTTGTTATGCTATGAGATTCTAAAGCAGAATGTAGTGCACAGCACTAGCTGTAAAAACCTAATGCTTTCAGCTTATTATGTCTGCATGCTTTACAAAAATAGTTAATTAAATATTCAGAGAGATAGGTAGAGCATCATGTTAAAAGTAGCAAGCCTTTTAAGAAGAGAAATAATATTTCGGGATGGGAAGGAGTGTAGGTACTCTTTTGTATTTGTGGTAACCAGAGGCGCCTTCTCGCTGTGTCCTTGCATGGTAGAAGGGGTGACCACCTCCCTGTGGCCTCTTTTATAATGGCACTGACTCCATTCATGAGGCCTCCACCCTTTGACCTAATCACCTCCCAAGCTCACCTCCTCCAAATGCCATTGTCTTGGGGATTAGGATTTCAGCCTGTGAATTTTGGTGGTTCAGAAGCATTTAGCCCTCAGTCTCCTCATCTGTAAAATGGGGATAGAATCTACACCAATAAATGAGCAGACAGTTTACAGGGGCTGGTAAGTGTTTTATGCATTTAGTCTCCTCTAATCCACACAACTACCTTCAGAATGGTTGTGTGGATTAGGGGAGACTAAATGTGTAAAACACTTCCCAATGCCTCACCCAAGTCCTTGCTAAAAAATAAGCACTGCTCTTCTTCCAGGTCCTCTGACCTAACACTCCAAAGGGGGAAAAAAATAGCTCTTTAGTGTCTTGCTTGTCACAGAGTAAGCTAGGAAATATAATTATGTTACGACTTCTTGATACTTTTAAGTAAATTGCCTCTTATAAGAAATTTTGTAGTTCTAAGTTTTATAACACTAGTCAAATTTACTATTTTAATAAAAACTGTAAAAGAATACAAAGTATCCTTATATTTTAAACTTTGATTTTATTTAAATTTTAAGGAGACCAAATATCGTGTATATATTTTTGCAGTAGGAAATACCACGTAGATATGAACCTTGGGCATATTATGTATGACTGGCATTGCACATGAACTGTGATCAGCCTCACAGATGTCTATGTAATAAAAATTATTTTAATACAAATATTATCAGAACAAAATTGCTAATATAAATATACGCTGCATTTTTTTTTTGATGAACAGTTAAGAAGTTTAGTATTTTCAGTGGGCTAATCTGAAAGATTTACTGAGAGAGAATGCTTTAAAGCTAGATAAAATAATATGGCTAACATTTGCCAGATTCTTGGCAGTTATTAACCTTTAGATGAAGAATAAAAATACACTTTGGGAGGCTGAGGTGGGTAGATCACTTGAGGCCAGGTGTTCAAGATCAGCCTGTCCAATGCGGCGAAACCTTGTCTTTACCAAAAATATAAAAATTAGCCGAGTGTGGTGGTGCATGCCTGTGGTCCCAGCTACTCGGAAGGCTGAGACGGGAGGACTGCTTGAGCCCAGGAGGCAGAGGCTGCAGTGAACTGTGATCATGCCACTGCACTCCAGCCTGTGTGACAGAGTGAGACCCTGTCTCAATTTTTTAAAAAATGCAATAAAAAGATGAGTATTCAGAATATGTAAACAGCATTTACAAATCAGTAAGAACAAAGAACTATGGATACAAGCAAGAAATTTACCAAAGAAGTACAGCAACCTTGCTGGCATTTAGATAAATACAAAAACAATCAGAATGGCACAGTGGAAAAGTTTGATAATATATAGTGTTGACTGAGGTGGAGAAAAATGGATTCTTTTCTGGTCAGAGTATACATTGACTCAGCCACTTAAAAATGTATTTGCTTCAGTGTATCCTTGGGTCCAGCTATTTCAGTCACTTTGTCTACCCTAAAAGAACTCTTTTACTTATGCACAATGAGGCAGGCACGTGTGTATTCACTGCAGCATCACTTATTATCACGAGAAATGAAAAGCAAGTGCCCACCAAGACAGAAATGGCTATGTAAACTACAGTGCATCCAGGACCCATAGCAGTCTTTAGTGGTTACAGAGAATGGGCTAGAACTGCATGTGTTGGTAATAAACAATCTCCATTATAGACTGAGTGAGAAAAACAAATTGTACAACAGTTTATGTGATATGATGTGTCACCATTTGTTTACAAAGGAAGGAAAAGAGGGAGGAAGGAATGAAGGGAGGAAGAATGCAAGGGAGAAAGAGAGGAAAGGAGGAAGGGAGGATGGACAGATTACTGTAGATTTTCCATAATAGTAGCTTTCGAATGCTTGGAAATGACTATCAATAGAAAGCACATTTTATGTCTTGACTGAATGGACCCTTCCAATGTACTCTGAAATTTTAAAATCTAATTCCAATGCATTTGATTGCATTTTTCAAAATGCTGATCATGACTCATTAAAATTGGCTTCAAGACTCAAGTATGGTGTGAAAAATACTGTTTTGAAGTATACATTTATATATGTAAATGGATAGAAAAGTGAGTGGAAGGCAACACACCACTCTGATACCACAGATTATTTCTGGCGAGGTGGCTGTGATGGGTAGTGGCTCCTGGGAGCCTTGAATCTCATTTGTAATATTAACATTTATGTTTGTTTACTTGCTTGCTTATTTTTATAGGGGCATGTGTAATTGAACATTTTTAACTTTATTTTTTAATAACTTAGTAATCAAAACTATTTCCAAAATTCAAGGGTGTTTTGGGATTGAGAGGGTAGTGGTCAAAGGGTCTTAAGAAAAATAATTTTTAAGCAAACTGCATAGTTGATTAATTCAGAAGGTAGACATTCTAGCTAACTCTCTGTTTTTGTATTTAGGGCCACAGATGGGCACATTCTTGTGGCAAGGTAGAGTCAAACCTATGTGATATCCCATTCAAAATGTCATCACAGACCTAATAACTCTATGCCATGCTGTGAGATTTTACCTCATTACCTATGAATGTTGCATCTTCAAATCAAAAACATAAAATAGTTAATATAAAAATGATTTTTTAAAACCCTAGCTCTCCATTTTCAGAAAATGTAAAGTTAATTTTTCTGTAGCAACATCAACTTGGCCATGTTACACAGTGTCTAGTATTTGGTTTGGGTCTAGACAAACAGTTATATTTCAAGAATTATTTCTCCGAGAAGCACTGCTGTAGAAAATATGGCATGTGGCCATCTCCACAAGATGGGGCAGACAACTCCAGCTCTCTGCTTTCTTTTTAGAGCTACATTAACCCTTTCTATTTGCCTCTTTACACTTTTATCCCAGGGGTATTTATTAAACCTTATATTAGTAATCAAATAATTGATATTAAAAGGAATCAACATTGTGTCCATGAGATATAGACTCTTTAAATTTCAAACATGTAAACAAGGTGTTAACTGCAGATGAACTAGAACTAGATTATTTCTTGTGCTAAATTCTAAACTAACTCGGTAAAGATATCTGTAAAGAACGTGCATTTCTTTGAATGTTTGTATTTTATTCTTTTTTGCATTTTATGTCTTAAATATACATTTTCATGTGCTTCTAGTAAAACAAGTTGACTCTCTTAAATGACCATGTTGAATGTTCTCTTTAAATGTCTTGAAAACAAAATATTTATGGTAAAATATGCAAGTTTTCTCAGGAAGTGCTTATAAAAGAAGCACTTTTTAAAATGCTTAGCTGTTGTTAAAACAATGACTATATTCACATTTAACGTCATAGAGGCTCAATGTTGTTTGAAGGGAAGAAAAGAAGGTCTTTGGAACTTTCAACTTTTTTTTTAAAAAAAAAGGAAATTGGCAAGAGAAGTTTTATTGCAGAAAGCACACTCTAGGCTAAGGAGATTAAGGGAAAGAGAAAGAGGAGGAAGAGAAAGGGAGGAAGACAATGCACATCACGTATCTGAAGTTTCTTTTTGTTTTATCCAGTATGGTTCTGTGAGTGAAAAGAGGCAGAGGTGGCCCTGTAGGTAATCTGGAGACAAAAGTTATTCCTTTAAATAGCTCTATAGTCCTCAAGTTAGGAATAGACTGTTTGTGGCTAAGACAGAGGAGGACTCTGGGAAAACAACAATATACAATTTGACACCAAATTAGTATGAAACTGTGAAGGTGGGTGGCTGTATGATGAGAATTCAGGATAAATTATAAATGTGCCCCACTTAGACCTGGAGAGAAATCTAGGTGAAAATTATAATTTGTAATAATCAAAGGTTTGAAAGTTACTTAATTCTAGCTAAAAGAATTTTCATTTTTTTTTTGCTCTGTAAGAATGTCTATTCAGTGTTTACATTTCATAGTTTTGATAAAATTAGTCTTAAAATATGTCACAGAGGGCATAAAGAATTTACAATTTAAAAGCATGGTACCCTCTTAATTATATATGTCTGAAGCCTGGCTTTTCAGTGGCCACTGTATCTAAGGCACTGCTGACTCCTCATGGCAGCCTGCTGTAATTGCCAGCAAAATATCCAAGAGATAAGCAGTCTTTCAGATGTTATTACAGGTAATATCATTGTGTTACTTAGGAGTCTGAGAAGTAAAGGGAAAATGTTGTTTATTCCATGTCATAAAATACTGAAGTATTACAGGGTCTTTGCATACTGCTGTCTCATTGATAATGTGAAGTCTTTAAAATTTGTGTTAGAACTTTACTTCATTTTTTATTAATATAATTTTTGAAAGAGAACTTGACTAACTACAGAATTTATCACCCACAGCATCTGCAGGAATTGCTGTGTCCCAGAGGAAAGTACGTCAGATCAGTGATCCTATTCAGCAGATATTAATTCAGCTGCACAAAATAATCTATATCACACAGGTCAGTGTTCTAGCATTTTATTTCCTTTTCATCTTCCACGCAAGTTTGGAGCTAATATTGCTGAAGAACTATTTTGTTGGACTTTAGAGTGAATACTTGTTCTTATCCTCTCCACCTATATACGTGTGGGGACTCTTTAGTTTAGCAACAGAGCTGGGAAGGCAGTAGGGTAAAAAAGCAAGTACATCAGATTTCCCCCATCATTTCTAACGTCCTCTCTTACTGTGAGTGTGCAACCAAAGTGAAACTTCAACACAAATGGCCCTTCTGTAGGGGTGAAAGTGGAAAGGGAGTTGGGATTCTTTGCTCCTAAGCAGCTTTACTATAGGAAAGAAAGAGGAAAATAGTGCCTACCCATTAATTCTGAGAATGCTAGGTTGAAACTAGGACCTTTCAGAGAGTGAAAGCCAAAACCACATAATATCCAGATTTGTTAAAACTTTCTATTTGTAAATCTCAGTGACTCCTAGGTACTGAGAAAATAATTAGGGCTAAAAAAATGCCTATTAATTATTGACAGAAATGTGTTTAGTAATAACTTGAAAGCTCTTTTCTGTATGGTTAATAAAAATTTTTTTTAGACAAAGAAGTATAGAAGACACTTGGACATGAAAGTCACTATTATTTTGAAGTCTAAAATTATATATCTTATGTGGTTTATTCATTCATTTACTCACTTGACATATAACTATTAAGTGCCTACTATGTGCCAGATGCTATTCTAGGGACTTGAGATACGTCCTTGAACAAAACATAAACACTGCCTTGCTCTAGATTTAAAGAGCCAATGGGGGATGCTGTCAGCTGCCAGTTATGGCAATTCCAACTAAACATTCAGATACTGAAGATAAATAGCACAAATTAAATGGACCAACTGGGCCCATTGGGCTCATATTCCATTTAACTAACCCCCATCCCTACCAAAAACATCCCAAAACAAAAAATAAATTTAAATGGTGTGCCACAGCAACACTGTAAGACTCTAGGAATCTTAGTGTCAATTTGCAACCAGTGTTTAGCATTTGCAGAAAGCCTATTGTATTTCCTTTTTTCCAGTAAGTAGTCACTCCAGTAAATGGCCACAATTCTCCCTGGGGGAGGTTTGGAGGAAAATTTATGGTGTGCACTTGTAGTAATGTTTCAGGGACCTTTTGCAAGGGGTCCCAGCTTCTACTTAGTCAAGGGGCTTTGAGTCTTTGAATTGACTTGCATCTGGAAACTGTGTGAGGCTATAACTCTCCACTCTGGCAATGGCAACTTAGGGCAGGTTTCCATCTACCACATCTAGATGTTCTTTTCTGTTAAACTGATCAAGGAATTCTTTAATAGGCAGACTGTCTATTTCTTTTCTAGGAACACTCTAGTCAACTAACCACCACCAAAGATCTCTGTTGGCTAAGGCATTCTAAATAAAAGTACCTCTCTGTTGCCCTTTACGGAAGATGCTCCCAGTTTGTTATTGGTGGTCAAGTGCTGCCAATTGGCCCCTACCAATTGGATACGTTGAAATCATGTATCGTTCGATGTCATACCTGGCCTCCAACAGAGAGCAACCACAGTGCTTTTCAAGGATGCTGGTGCTCCCCTCTCCAGTGTGCTTCTCAATGCCTTAGTGAAATGAGTAGCCTCTGGATGTTCTTTCTGAATGTGGTCAGGGAGTGAGTGTGCAAGTCACACATGGTAAATCTACTCCAATGAGTCTGTCTCTCTGAGCCTTTGAAAACCCCCCTCCACATGCCACAGAAGTTCTGGCATTTTACCTTCATTAAACACAGACCATGGTTAAGTACAAGTTTTAGTCAAACAACCAGTTCAGCTACCTCCACTGCATGAACTGACATGTTAAATCTGGAATCTCTAGTACGTGCACCCACATCGATGAATTCAGTGTGATCTAGTGCTGTATTTTTTTACCCTTCTTGGCCTATCCTTCTTAGAATCCACTGCTGCATATGTGTTCTGGGTTGCTGCTGAAATGTAATAGCAAAATCTTGCAATTCTTTTCCTTTTTTCTACTGGGTCACAGTGTACACTAATTCCCCTGGATCATATCGAAATAGGGCCCTAGCTATGGATTTAAAACACATTGTGTTTGGTCTCATGAGGAAATGAACATCCCTTTTAAAGACATTTGTCCTAGATGAGATTATCATAGGGTTTTAAACAAAGAAAAGCTCATCTTCGCAGACACAGAGTGGCAAACTATTTTTAATTGCTGTGAAGGCTCAGAGTGACTTTGGTTTTAGGAATGTTAGTGTTATTTGGGTGGGTTCAACAAGATGTTCCTATTCCAAGTTTTAGAATTCTTTTTTTTTCTAATTTTCATATGAAAAATTTGATAACGTGTGACTTCAACTGATCTTGTAATTTAGTAATATGCTCAATTAAATTTTGATTATCAGCCGTATCAACACTGTAGCAGAACAAAGCAACAGATTCTTTTAGGGCTGTCATGAGATCTTTCTATGTCTCAGACCATGACTTAGCTGAGCTGTAAAGAACCCAAGCTTGTCATTTTCTTTCTGTAAGTGCTCCGGTGCGCTCAGAAGAATCCATTCTGTGGCATAGTCCTTGTGTTCTTCATTTCTGCCTACCAGTCAAGAACAGCAGCTGTTTGAGCTTCCAAGGCACCTGCTTCAGTTGGCACTTCAACAAGATGATAACCTGATTAATTGTGATCCAACTGCATGGCATGGATTACTAACATCCCATGTCCTATTTGCAACCAGCAAAGGAACAAACAAAACTCAGCACTAGGCTCTGTTCCAAGGGCACAATCAAACCAATTCCCAAATCCTATCTGCATGGGCTCTTCTGGGACATTGCTGGAACCTGTGTCTGTATCAGTGAGGGTCTAGTCAGAAACCACACCATAATCTTCCTGTCAACAGGGAAAGTTTAACATAAAGAATTATTAACTATGATGAGTATTATCTACTAGGGAGGGTAAGAGAAATCTAAAGAATGTAGGAAGAGCAGTTAAAGAAGTCACAACCTCTAGGGCTGAGGCAGAGCACCCAAAAAAGGAACAAATATAGAAGTGGACATTTCCACCCTGGGTCAAAGTCCTGACCCTACTGGAAAGATTAGAAAAATTAGTAAGATGCTATACTGGAGAAACTTGAAGTGAAGTGTCCCTGTGGGGGACCTGGGCAAGCCCTCTGTAGTAACGTACTATGCCCTGGGACTTACTGGGAATCAGCACTTCGGGGTGTTATGCTGGGTACCACCCTCTATGGGACCAGGGGAGGCCACTCTGAGTAGGTGTTGCTGCATGGAATTCTCTGGGGAGCCACCTGCAGAGTTGGTGCCACTGGATCTGACTGGGGGTTAGCACCAACCTCTAGTGCTGTTCACTATGAGCTGCTGCAGCAAGGCAAGGCAGGAGCATCACTGAAGCCAGGAAACAAGATCTGTCCTCCTCCAGCATCCCTTCACGGCTCTCTTCTGATAGAGCTTAGCATCCTGCCAGATGGCAAGGGAGAAATGTTCCAGTATCACAAGCAGGATAATGAAGGGGTGGACTTGGAGCTGCCAGGCTGTTAACCGGCACCGTTAACCTAGGGGACGAGGCAAGGAACCGCCTTCTTGGATGTCTCCCTACCTCTGAGTTCTCATTGCTTTCCCTTTAGCCTGGGTAGTCTTTAAGCCTGGGGTGGAGTAGCCTGCCCCTTATCTATCAAGTTTTGTCCAAATTCTGGTGTTCTTTTTTTCTTTCCCTGATGGCTGCCTTTTTGAGATGCAGGAGTCTAAAACTGATTACTTTTCTATTTTCTGCTGCCAAGCTTTCCTTAGGCAACCACAGAATTGTCTAACTAATTACATAAAAAGGATGAAGGAGTACAGGGAAATATTGGGGGAAGCTTGATTAATATATCAAAATATAATGTGCCATATCCATATTGAGTAAAGCGATTATATTAAAATGCATGTCCATTTTAATACCGACATAGAAATATGGAAAAAGCATTCTTAACTTTAGTGCTTTTTCCATAGTCTATATTGGTATTAAAATGCTAATACTGATATAGAAATAGCTTTTTAGTTCTCTTAGCTATTAACTGTTAAATTGAGAGAAATATCCTTTGAAATTTAAATATAGTTTTCATATGCCTATCTTGCTAATTTTTATGTAATAAAAAACTTTTAAATATATGCCATTTCCTTATTGGATTTCAAAGTAGTTTAAAGCAAGAGTAAAACTATTATAAATATCTTATTATTATGCTCTTGAACTGGCAGTGTAACAAACAATTTCATATTTTTTTGGCAGAATGGCATTCCTTGTTACAAGTTCAAATATAACTATTGTGATTTTTAAAATGTATTTCCAGAATACTTTAAAGTTTATGACATTGCACACAGTCAGGAATGATTCCTCTTTGGGGAACTTTAACTTACAGTGCTAAACAAAATCAATGACTTTCAAATTAAAAAAAATACATGTAAGTATTAAACTAGTGTATTTGCTATAGGTTAAAGACCAAGATCCATTTACTATCTTTGCTAATTGCAAAAGAAGACTGAAAGTAAGAATGAATTGGAAAAACTAACAAAAGCAGTTTTTTTCACATATTTATTTACTAGTCAAACTCTCGCAGGCTTACACTCGGTAGCTGCCCTGAAGTGAGGGGCCACGTATCTCCTGACAACCACCAGATGAACTTACAAGGAACATTTCTTACTTTTGGTGGGTGGTGGCCTTCTCTGTCTCATTTCCATGGAGACAGATCAGTGAAAATCATCTAAAAGAACTATTTTATGAGGCAGGTTGTTAAAATCCTTACCTTGCTTTGACCTCTGTTTTTATCAAAACTGAAATGGTAATCTAAATCCACCAAGGTAAGAATGAACTCAGTGGTTCACTTCTATTGCTGGAACCCCAAATCTACCTTTGGGCAAATAAGGTGGCTAAAGAACATATGTTACCCTTTAGTATGAGTCTTCATGTGTTATTGCTTAGGTCACATCTGCACAGCCCAATTAAGCACCGGATTCAACTTTATACTTATGTTTTTATTGTTTTGTTAACTAGATGCTTTGAAAATCAGGATATATAGTATCTTTTAAAAATTAAACATCGGTCTCCCAGAGAACAGGCAAGCCATTTATTTGAAGCACCTTCAGGTTGCCCACCTTCACAACCACAATTATTGCCAGTGGAAAAAAAACGTGGTTCAGAATAGCAATGTGCTGTCCTCCACTGAAAATCATACTACTGGCTGGCATTGGTGAAACTTACTGTGTTTTTTCAGCAATAGTGATAGGTAAGACTGGAACCATCCACACCTGCTTATCTGGATCTCCTGTACTAATGGCAAGGGTGACTGAGATTTAACAGGATAAGATATTTAGGGTGAAGTTGTATTTCTTAAATCGACTCCGTTTTCAGGGTTTGTAAATTCTAAGAGAAGTGTTACATTTTGTGTGTTTGGTTTGATGATAGTCTTTGAACATTCTGTTTTAGCATTTAGGGAAATATCCTCTTAAGCAGTAACATCAAAATACCTTTTTAAAAAATAGAATTAGATGGTAGCTTAAGTCACTTTTTATCAAATGGAGTCCTGTGAGCAATGGATAGTCTTCTGATATGTTCCTGGAGATACTAGAGAATATAGAAAGTTCTTTAAAAGAATCCATATATTCTTCCATATATGGAAATCTATATATTCTATTCCAATATTAATATTATGCAAGTTTGAAAAAACCTAGTATGAAGCTTGCAGATCCATTTTCATTGTTTTGTTACTTTGTGCAGCGCAGTAAAAACAGACAAACAAAAACCAAGCTTTTAGGTGTGTGACTTTGAGGAAGTCATTATCTTTTTAAGAATCAGTTTCATCATTTGTAAGGTAGGGGAGCTTATGAGGCTATTTGCCTCAAATGAAATAAAGTATGCAAAAATGTTTATTTGTTTCTTTATTGGAGATGGGTCTTGCCATGTTGCCCAAGGCTGGTCTTGAACTCTCCTGGGCTCAAGCGGTCCTCCCACCTTTGCCCCCCAAAGTGCTGGGAATACAGGCATGGACTACCATGCCCAGCTGAAAATGTTTCTAAACTATAAAGTGCTATCCTACAGTAATGCTAGTAGTGGTGTCATCTGTTCTAGAATGATGGCTGTGCTAGAAGGCACTACTCAGGAAGTATTCTTGCATGTTACATAATGCCTTTAAGCTCTGACTTCCTCACCTATAAAATAGTGCTTGCTTTACAAGTTTGTCGTGGAGAAAAAGTGAGGCCATACATAAGCGAGTAGTCGAAGTGCCTGACTCAAATGAATCATAGACATCAATATTCTATGTTTTGTATTATACTCCCTATATGTAATATATTATTATGCTTATATCACCTGCAATTAAGCTATGCATGAGTTATCATTTTGTGTAAGATTTTAAATTCTTGCATGAACACTTTAAAGATGGGGGCTGTCCATTGTGATAATGATTCCAGTAAGATCAATAGCTTTCTAATATATATGCATCTAAGTTGACTGAATGTTAACTTACTCAAATGAGTTTTTGAGGCTTAATTTAGGCCATCAGGAGCAGTAACAATTCTAGGTTAACTAGAGGCTTCTCAAGTTAAAGAAATAGTGAGAATTCTGAGTATCTGAATTAATAATCTGGTACTCAGAGCTTCCAGTAATGGGCTAAGTCCCCTTTGAAGGAAGCTATGAGCCCACTGGTGCTTCACACTTTCCTAAATCTGTCACAGCAGAGAAGGCTTGCTGCCTTTCTGTTCGACAGTCCCTTGCAGTCAACTGGGCACCAGCTAGGGTTCTGGGCCAACACTGCTCTCTGGTGTTTGGTTGGGGAAGTGGCAGCTTCTGGTGCATTACGAAAGGGAATGATCAAACCTGTGGTCTGTCCAGCACTTTCTGGTTCCCTCATCACTCCATCCCATCCTCCTGCTAGGAACATACATGCACAGGCTCCTCACCTTTATGTCTGTTTCTACTCTCAGTTAAATTCATTTCTCCTTTGCTATTCTCTCTCACACACGTATATCATTTATACTCATTTTCCTTCTCATCTGTCTTCGATTTGCTCTTTAATGCTGAGAAATCTCTCTCTTCCTGTACCCCCTTCCTCTCTCTTCTTTCTCTCTCTTCCACATTTTTTATTTCCTCATTTCACTTCACATGAAAGGACAATTATGACTATTTGCTGGGAGTAGAGGGAGGGATCCCATCTGGATTAAGGCAAAAGAAAGCTATAATCTTGATATGAAAAGAGATCAGTAGAGACTCAGTGCTGCCAGCCTACAAAACATTTCAGAGTACACTGAAATGCTTCAGTATCTCCAGAACAGTCTTATTTCTTCACTGATTAAACTTACTTTGACTCAAACGCTAGGATCAAAGATACATTTTTACAACATTTTTCAATGGAATTATTTTCCTGTGTTATATAATTACAGTACTTCATAATGGACCCTACATTCTACTGTGTTTGGGATGATGAAAAGTTTTTATTTGGCTGTGCAGTCAGTGATGTGAGCCCCTCCCTATAGGCCCCATTCTTTGCTCTGCCATTATCTTTTATATGTCTCCCATCTCACAAAACTTGAGCAAATAGGGTGAGGTGAGTTATGGTGCATGAACAATTACACCCTGAAATTCCTTGGCTGGACACAATAGAGATTTATTTCTTACTCATTTCCAGTTGGGCTGCTCAGGTATCCCTGTTCCTTCTTGTGGCTGTGCCATTGGGATAGGACGGCAGTGCCAAGCTCCTTGCGGTAGGGAGGACAGGCTTGGAGAAAACACGCTAACTTTGAGTGGCCTTATCCTCAGAGTGACACATCAATTTTATTGACCAAAAGTAGTCCCATGGTACCAACTAAACCTGTAAGGGAGCCTAGAAAATGGAGCAGGGGTGGAGTAGTAATTGTTTCTGATACATCCTTCTTTCTTTCTATCTGAGCTTTGAATTATATTCTTGTTTAATACTGAGAGCTCTTACTATCACATTTTCCTTTCCACTTAGCCATCTTTTTTCTTACTGATTCCCCTTTCTCTCCCTTCAAGTTCTCTCTGTAATTTAAACAAAACCAAATATTATTTCCACTCTGAGACTCTTTTAATACTGACCCAACTTCTTTTCTATTATCCTTCTTCCAAACGTCACTTCATCTTTTTGTGCTTTTCAGGACTTTTGATTTTCTTGTAGAGATCCAACCTGCAAAGCATGACAAATCATTTTTTTATCCCCATTTTTTTTTTTTTTTTTTTTGGTCACTATGTTTTCTAAGATCCTACCATGACTTTCTACTACTCACTAAATGTAACTCATCCTGGTCTGGTCTTAATATATACTCATCCATCCTCTCTTTCTTCTGGAATGATTGGTACCTAAATCTGACCTCTCTCCAGCTGAATTTTCAGGAGCACTCACAGACAGGCATCTGACTCTATACACTACTAATGCAGATGTGTGTTTCCTGGTCCAAAGTGTCAGATCCTGTAGTACCACGGCTACAGTGTTTAACATGGTTCTGGGCATATTATAAGCACCTAAACATCTGATAAAAGTACACTCTTCTGTGTCAAGGCTGTTCCTCACAAAATTCAATGTATGTGTTTAATTAACAAGTAATTTAATGGTTATAGGAAAATCGTATCAGTGGAGAAACAATAAGATAAATGTAAGCAGCCATTTGGAAAACAGCAGAAAAATATATTCCTTCTGAATTGCAGGGTAAAAAAAGTATAGCATCTAATCATGCTATTTGCAGTAAAATTTAAATTCTTACCTAGTCTTATTGAGTGAATATCGTTACATGGGGCCCTCAGTGAATGCTCTTTGTAGTCAGCTGTGCAGTGTTAACAATTTGTTTATAATGATTGTTTTTTTCATTTTATGCAGCTTCCTCCAGCTTTGCACCACAATTTGAAAAGGAGGGTTGTAGAGAGATTCAAGAAATCCCTCTTCAGCCAGCAGAGTAACCCTTGTAATTTGAAATCTGAAATTAAAAAGGTATGGTATTCTATATATAGGAATTCTTTTGCTGACAAAAACACATCATAAAAGGAACATTTTATATTAAGCTCTATCCTCTGTTAATTCTTATTACTGCTTTAGATACTAAATTGAGGATATGTCTTTGTTTCTGATTTGCTCACCTTTATTTCTGTGGCCCTTATTTTCAGATAACAAATGGAAAGCTTTTTCAGTATTATTATATGTTTTCCTAAGGGAAAAAATATTTTATTAGAAGTGTATATTTTAGCCTCTTCTAGAGAATTATATTGTGATATTTTATTAGAATAATCTTCAGTAAGCCCCAAAATTAAAATCACTCTGAAGAAGTCATTTAACGATCTGGGGCCATTGATTTTTATTATCTATGAAAACTGACTGAACTATTTCTAAGGTTCTTTCTATCTTAGGTATTCTACAATCTTCTATACCTTAGATACTAGCAGACATTTTTATCCATACATATAGAAACTAAACTAGAAAAAGAATAAATCAAACAGGCAGAAAAAAGTGTTTATTTCTGGTTAACAAAACTTGATATTGGAAAATCTGTTTGTCCTGGTTGGTAGCCCTTTCCATACAGTCCCTGGAGGTGGCTGTAGGCTCCCCTGAAAGGCCGAAGGTACAAGCAGTTTAGGCCCATCTAGGTAAAGACAATTGGTACCACTCCAATTTCATATTTTTTAAAAAGTTTCATCATATTCTTAAACGGTTAGCATAGTCATGCTACCAGTGAACTTTTCCTTTAAGGTTTCACTCTTCTTTAATGCATCAAAGCTTAAGCATAAACTTACTCATTATTTAGAAAATATGGTAGTCTCTTTGATAAGAAATGCAAACAACATGCTTTAGCTTTGTTGTGTCACATCACTGGTATCTGCACATACACAGAAAACAGACGGGGAGAAAGGACACAGCTGCAGGTAAACAAAACATAAACCTACTCCATCAGGGAGTAGAGAGCAAGATTTCTTTCCTGGGTTGTGTTGGCAAATAGGGCCAAGAAACAAAGCTAAAGGAGATCAAAGCAGTAGAGGAGACTTCAGATATTTATCTTATGATAATACAGACTGTATCATAATAAATACATTTTTTAAAAATCTCCCATGAGATTTAAGCTGGTTTTTTTTTTTTAATTCTATTAAGGTCATATAATGCTTATTCTTATTTTTTATTCTTTTTATGGTCAGAATAATCTGGCTTGGGCATAGACTTATTTTAACAAAAATCATAGTTTTATAAGATGAAAGCATCTGCTACAAACTGTCTGAAACATAAAGGTGGCTTTGACTCCCACTGAGTGATTTTCCATCAGTGCTTCTCTCTTAAAGCACATCATTTTCTCTTTTATTACTTATGTTTTTGGTTTTGCATCTCTTCCTCACTTTCTTTCCTCTCCTGATAGAGAAGATTTTGTTTGTTAAATTCCCCCACCCACTCCTTGTTTTCCTTCCTGTGTATTGCAGCAGCATCTCTCAGTAGGGCATTTTCCTTCTGATACACCTCGTCTGGGAAAATGAAAGGGATTGATAGGGTGGTAGCGGATTTTTGGGAAGGACAGGTGAGAGATCCCTCAGGAAAAGACTCATCCTTATTGTTAACTTGCTTAAGAGGCACATTATACTCTTCTATAAAACTGCCATGGTTCTCTTCTCTGATATTACAAGCTCACGGTGGTGTATGGGACGTCTGTTATGGACATTTAGGTAGGGAAAGGCCCTATATATTGTTTTAAGGCTTTAAAGTTGGGGAAGGGGAACATTCTGCTCCCAGGCTCAGCTCATGATCAATAGAGGTGTGGTTCCATTCCTCCATAGGCGGCTTCAGGCTTGTACCGTCTCCCCATGAAGTTGGATGATGCCTTCATGGGGGTGTATCCTCTTAGTCAGAGAGGCAGGCCTCCTGTGTCCTAAAGAAATCTTCAGCTTGGGATATTAAAACACTTCCCATTCTTTACCACTGAACTGAAAAAACAGCTCTGACAACAACAACAAAAAAAGCCTTTCTTACTTTTCCCTGTCCAGAATTAATCTTACCTTTCTCTATGAGTGAAATCCACTTTTTCACCTGTATTACTATGTTTTAAATAGCTTTTTATCTACCTTACATTTCTGTTTCCCCCAAAGTCAGTGAGTGTGTCTTATTTATCTTGATTCTCCAGGGCCTTGCGCAGTGTCTGCCATGTGGTAAGTACTTAATTTTTAATAATTGGAGGTAGAATATATTATACATTTATATATTCTGTATATTACATAGTTGTTCTATTCTTTATGATATACTGATAAAATATATTCATATATGTAGCTTTACTGCCCTCATATAAACCTAAATGAGAAGCGTTTGTGACCTCAATTTTTACCCCCTTGCTGGTATAATCTTTTGATAGCAACAACTTTTGTCCATAAATGGATTTTTCATTTCTTGTGTAGCCATAGAGGAATGGCTTTGACTGACACCATCACCCCATACCAAGGCCATAGGAGCAGTAAATGGTGAAAACTCATAAATGCATTTGATTTCCACCTTTCTTGCTGACACTTCTAAAATCCACAGGCTCTGTGTCCCTAGTTCGAAGGAGCCATTATGGGGTGACAGTGCCTACTTATTAGTGGCCCAAGACCCAGCAGGATATATAAGATTGAAAAGTGTAAAAGCCTTTTTCTAAGAAATTAAGCTCTTTATTTATAACTCACCTAAGGTGGTCTTTAATCCAGTCTGCTCAGTCTTTGCTTCAATTGCGAGGGAAATAAAGCAACCAAGTAATTGTATAGGTATCTTTGGGAAGTAGGATTTTCAGTATGGGGAAAGGAGAAACAGAAGCAAGGTAGAAGAGATTCATTTACATTGGAATTGGAAATATCAGTGTGAATGTGAGACTATTAGTATCAGAAGGAATATGAGTTCATGATAAATCTCATCTCTTTAAAAATATACACAGTTCCTAATATTTTCATTGAAATAGTCTAGAAACTAATCAATCAGCAATGAGCTCCTCCACCTGTGACTCCTTGAGGGTGTAGCTGATTTAGGTCTAGAGCAGGAACTGTACAAGATTAGACCAGAATATTTGGACTTAACAGATAACATAGCAAGGATGGTATCAAGGACTACTGAGGTTCTAACAAAAGTTCTGAGGAGCCAGTTTGAAGAGGCTCCCACTGGCTATCTATGGAATAATTGGAACATCAATAGGAATAATAACCACGATGGATTGAAAGCATTAAATAAGGTTTAAATCCAAGAGTTCATAATACCCAAAGAAGAAAAATAAGCCCTCATTGGTTACCTTTGGAAGATGCTAAGTAACCAACTTATTATTTTGAAAATTGTTCATATAGTAAAGAAGAAAGCTTTTATTGTACCTTTCTCTTATGAATTCTATCCCATATTAACAAAATCATTGAGAGGGAAAGTTTCTTATTATAGAAGAAATTAAGCTAGTAAGTGCCAAAGGGATAAAGAATATTCCCATTTTGCAGTCCCTATGGAAACGATGCACCTAGATATGATCACCAGTGGGTGTTGATATTACAAGAAGAAGGACAATCAAGTGTTATATGGCACCTTATCAGAGTGCACAGCACTGTCTTTGAAGTATTCTTGGTAAAAGCTTGAATCTACATCTGATTAAGCCTGTAGATTAGAAGTCAGCAAATTACAGCCCTCAGGTCAATCGTTTCTGATTCCTGTTTTGGTAATAAAGTGTTGTTGGAACCAGACCACAGAAGTTCACTTAATATTGCCTATGGCTGCTTTTGTTTACAGACAAAGTTGAGTCGCGGTTACAGAGACCATATAACCTGCAATGCCAGAAATTTTTCCTAGCTGATGGTTTACAGGAAAAGTGTGTCGGTCCCTGCTCTGGATCTAGCTATCTACTTGCAGCAAATACAGGGGACAAGAGAACATGTTGAATGACATCATGGGGATAGTCAGCAAAATCCAGACTAGGAAATCCACAGGAAAAGTGACCTGTTTTCTTCAATAAATACATTTCAGGAAGAGGGAAGAAGGAGAGAAGAAGGAAAGAAAAGGGAGAGAAAGAGTGTGGAGAAGAGGAGAGGGATTGCCTGTAAAGATTAAAGCATTTTAGGAAAAATAACCACTTGCAATATATGTAATTATTTCCTCCTGACTTAAACATAGAAACTCTAAAAATGTTTGAAACATATATTTACAAGAAAGTTGAGAAAATTAAAACATTGATTCTATATTTGTTAGATAGTCATGCATCACAGGATGATGTTTTGGTCAGTGCCAGACTACATATATGACAGTGGTCCCACAAGATTATAATAGCATATTTTTACTGTACCTCTCCCATGTTCAAATATGTTTAGATACAGAAATACTCACCATTGTGTTGCAGTTACCTGCAGTATTCACTACAGTAAAATGCTGCACAGTTTTGTAGCATAGGTGCAATAGGCTATAGCATAGAGCCTAGGTGTGTAGTAGGCTGTACCATCTAGTTTTGTGTAAATATACTCTATGACATTTGCACAATGATGAAATTGCCTAATGATGTGTTTCTCAGAATGGATTTCTGTTGTTAAGCAGTGCATGACATTATTCAGGAATCAATAACCTCTTAGATGGGATAATTATATTGTGGTTTTGTTTTTTAAAAAAGAAATCCATCTTTTTTAAAGATCTATGCTGAAATATTATGGATAGCATGATATGTTGTACAGGATTTGCTTTCCAATTCTTGAGAGTGAGATCAGGTAGGAAGGGAAGTGGGAGAGATTTAAATGAAGCAAGATTGAACATGTTTTAACTGGGTAGTGGGTATGTGGAGTTCATTGTATTGTTCTACTTTTGTAGATGTTTGAAATTTTCTATGATAAAAATATGGGTTTTTTGTTTGTTTGTTTTAGTGTATTCTAGGCATCTCCTAGACCAATTACTGGGCATTAGCATTTTGAAAACAGCTCTCCTATCAAAGCTGCCAGTTAGAATTGAACACGTTATGTTCTCTTCAAGAGCACCCGGATGAAGAGACTGACTGGGGTTGTGTTCTCTGGAGGAGGGGAGTGACTTTTTCTAATTTACACAAAGACACAATAGGGGCTAGTTGGAGCCTTGGCCTCAAATGATTCTAGCATGTAGTCAGGGCTAAGAATCATTGCACTGTGAGTTACAAATGTAATTTGGAACAATGATTAAAACAAAGAATCTGGACCTAGGTGGGAAGCAATTGGCTATTTAAGCATTTAGCTATGCCCAGGAATTCTCAGATTTTGCTGCACTTTGGAATCATCTGGAGCTTTTAAGCATTTTAATACTCATGCCACACACCACATCAATCAATCCCCAGAAGCTGGATCTCTGGGAGCTGGTTGGCTTTCCAGGAGTTGGATTAAGGTTTTTGTTTCTTTAGCTCCCAGGTGACTCTAATTTGCAGCCAAGGGTGAGAATCAGTGGCCTGGTGGGATCAGTGCTTCTCACATTTTATTGTGTGTATCAATCATCTGTGGATCTTGTTAATATGTGGCTTCCGATTCAGTAGGTCTGGGGAAGGGTGAGGATTGTGCTCTTCCAGTCATCTTCCAGGTGATGGCTATTGCTCCTGCTGATCCAGGGACACACTTTGAGTGGCAAAGCTACCTGCCCATTGTGAACTTATGGCATATCAAACAGACTTGAAACTTTTTATTAGACAGGTTGTCTAGTAGGCCAAATATTTATGCAGATGCAATTGTGTCCTGGACTCAAGATTCTGCATTTCTGTCTTGCTCCCAGATGTTATTGATGCTGACATCCTATCGATCACATTTTGGATAACAAAGCCCAGACAAAACCCAGTAACGTTTTCCCTGTGTTGTTACCCAGACTGCTTCCTATAGGCATGGGCCTTTCTGATATTTCTGTTTAGTTTCTAATCTCTGCTTCAGTGTAGATCAGCAAGGTCAAGTTTACTTTATTTAGCAGCTGGTAGTTCCTTTAATTCCTAACTCCAGGTTTTCAGCTCTTTTCCAGGTAGGCAGATTGCTTAGGTTATCGGACTTTAATTTATGGCTCTTTATGCATGTAATAATCATGACTTAGATTTGCGCAGTCCTTATTAGGGCCCCATGGAGGCATCATGAATCAGCAGTGCCCAGCAGAAACCTGTTTTGAACAAGTAGAGAAAAGCGGGGCTCTCCTGCCCAGCCAGGTCAAGCCACCATTCACTCTTCCTTAATATCTTCAGTGTTGAGTCAAGGTCCTGGGAGGAGCTCCTGGTTGTCAGTAGTGTAGAACAGTGGTTTTCCAGCCTTCTTTTAGTTTTGGAATTTTCTGCTGGAAACACAATCCTTGCTGGAAATGTAAACACCACAGCAATAGGAATACTTTTGGCAGAAGTGGGGATGAGGGTGAGGTGTACATCCCTGGGGCTTAGCAAGTGTGGCGGAGCCAGTGATAGGCTATGCATGTATGCTCCCACATGCATATGTGCATTTGTGTATGTATGTATTAGAAAATAGTGAGCATGAAGACTAGACATTTCTGTTAACAAAATGTCCCGTAGAAAGCTAATAAAAACTCATAGAGAAGCTGTACGCTAAAAGATAAAAATATTAGGCAATATGTTGTATCTTATTATAGTGTAGTTTAGTCAAAGAAGATAAGGAAAATCTGAGGGAAATAAGACCAGAAGACTGGCGAGTGCAGAGTGATGAAATATATTGAACATTTTCTCATTTCTGGAATCTAATTTTATTTATATTTGGCCCAGTTTCCTTCAGAGTTCTACCTCAGTTGATTTGATTCCCCAATATTGTGTGTAGTTGTTCTATGGCAAGGATAACCCTATTTTATCATATGAAAAAGATGTAGTTTGGAAAATTTAATAATGATTACATGTATATATGTTTCTTGTTTTTTTTTTTCTATTTAGGTTTTGCCTAAAAAGTACTATTTCTCAATTGACCAAATAAATGATAAAATTGCTCAATACTTGCTCAAACATCAATGTGTTTTTGGGGGGAGAGGTAGTAACATTGATACAGTCTGTTCTCCTTAATATATTTACTTAGTTTGGTTCAAAACTATATTCAGCTATTTAGTCTATTCAGAGCAGGAGGGCCCTATTATGTCAGTTCAGAAGGAGGCTCTTACACATTCTTTCAAACAGATCTTGAATGCTAAAAAGGAGGTACAACTATACGCTGAATGCTCGTGAGGCAAGAAAGGGCCCACACAACACTGGCACTGGATTACTGAACCATCTCATGGCCTTATCCAGCCATTGGGGCCTCTGCTTAAAGATGTTCTGCTGTGTCCTCCATATTTCCACCTGCTGGGTGAACATTTACTTTGCCATCTGGCATGTCTGGAATTAGACTCACCAGCTTCTCCTCCCTTCCTGTGTCCACATTAGTATCCTTGAAGGCATCAGTTTTCCTTCAGCTCATTCTTTAAACCTCATGCTTTTTCAACTGCTCTGCTTCATTTCTTGTAACCCCTAAGTCATTCATGCCTGGGGAGTCTGTAGTCTGGAAGGTTTTGACCTTTGATGTGAGACAGCCCTAACTTCTGGCCCTGGTTCTGCTGCTTAATAGTTAAGTTTCTTGTGTAAATTACTTTCCTTCTTCATTTCCTTGTTTGTAAAATGGGGATAATACTTGCCTTAGAGGGTAGTTGTTAGAGTCAAATAGAATATCTAGCATGTCTAGAATGTTGTAATTCAATGCATGGCAGTTAGTGCTACTGTTGTTAAATATGAACGTTCCGTCTTTCATATCCATTCCTTCCTTTGGTTGCCATCTAGTCTAAGTTCTTGGCCCTTCTCTCTTGCATTAGTGTCACAGCTTCTTGGCTGATCTTCTTGTTCTCCAGTCTGTCTTGTCAGACCAATAGTTGGTTATTAAGCATCTGTTTTTTTTAATTAGCATACTCAAAAACCTTAGTAGATTCCGTTTCCTATCTCATCTAAACTCTGGGATCCAGCTTTCCAGGCCTCCCTTACTTGTAGGAGCCTCTTCATTGTCTGTATGCATTCACCCTGATGTCCCCAACCCCACTCAAACTGTTTTGTGTATTACATCTGGGATGAACCTTTCAAAACAGATCATGTCACACTCGTACACGCATACACCACAGAAAATCCTTCAAGGAACTCAGTATAAAATGCTAAAATCAGGTCCAATCCCTGCCCCTCTGTTCACCCTCATCTTGTACCATTCTTGCCCCTTGCTGTCTCCACGCCAGCCACCAGGCCCTTTCTAAAATTTGTTTGTCTAGCATGCTGCTTCCTTCATAGTCTTGTACATGCTTTTTTCTCTCCCTGTGATGTTCTTCTCACCCCATCCACTCATTCTTACATTATTTCAGCTCTTGGCATACATGTCACTTTCTCACGGAAGCCTTTGCTGGCTAAGTCAAATCTATCTGCTACCTCCTAAAACCACAAACCTATCTTTCAATGCATTTAGTACAGTTGAAATTCTACATGTATGTAGGTGAATATTTCACAGACATATTTCTCTTTAAGTAGTTAGCAAACTCCAAGAGTATAATTTTTGGCCATCAGTGGGTTTTTTTTCATTGTTTGGATCTATGTCTGCTGCATAATAATTGATTAAAAATACTGAATTAATGAATGAAACTTATTTTCCTCATTTCATCCTGAATGCCTGTATCTTCATAACATGGAATCATGACATATCCCTTTCATCATTTTCTCATTGATATGCAATGACCAACCTTTACCCCCTAGTTCCTCTTACCTCGAATGTCTACTTTGGTTCCTGTGATTTACCTAAATCTATCCTTCAAAGATCAGCTCCAATGTTTCTTCTACAGAGCCCTAAAGAACCATGCTAGTCTTCATGAAGGATCCTTCTTTTTGCAAGTGTACAAATCACCATTTGATTTCACGTTTCATGATTTATGGTATCACCCTGTTGTTTCACATCATTATCCTGTTTTCCTAGTCAGATGGCAAGTCTCACAGAAGCCGGATCGATTCTGCATCCTGCTCAGATCATAAACCATGCTGTCCAATATATACTAAGGGGCAAAAAAAATGTTTGCCAAAACAATGGGTACATCTGGAAACTGAACTGCAAAAAGTAGTTCTGGGAAGTTCCTAGAATGAAAGTCAGTGTATCTGGGATTCAACACAAAATGAATTTTAGTCCTTGCCTTCATTCATGTGCCGATCTCTCTAAAAATTTCTGGTTCTTAAGCTCGGTGAGAGTGCTAATGTGACATAAGCACTGGAAATCTCGAAAACTCTTTTCTTCACGGTTTGAGATCAATGAAAAGGACTTTCCCTTGTCATCTTAAAATGGCAATCTTGACCTCTCCAAGGCACAATTCACATAATTTTCTTTGAGGCTTTAAATATCTTTCTGTCTATAAAATCTTTAGAATATCAAGGTGCAAACTTAATAATTAAATAAGCTTTTTATAATTAGGATGATTATTTCAGGCAGCCAGTTACTCCTATGCTAAACCATATAAAAAAAATTTCCATCTGAAATCATTTGAAAGATAATACTAGGAAATCATTTTCAGCATCACAAGACATTAAAAAGCTTAGTTGTAGCAGCCTACAAGTTGGTATATGAGACATACAGAATGCCCAGGGCTACCTCTGTGATACGCTACAACACAGATGAGAAAGTTATTAAGTGTGTGACTATCAGGGCCTCCTGTATTACAGTATTTATAATCTTACAATCTTGTCATATTACAGATGGGTTGTGCATTAGTTCATTCTCACACTGCATGAAGAAATACCAAAGACTGGGTCATTTATAAAGAAAAAAGGTTTAATTGACTCACAGTTCCACATGGCTGGGGAGGCCTCAGGAAACTTACAATCACGGTGAAAGGCACTTCTTCACAGGGAGGCAGGAGAGAGAATGAGTGCAAGCAGGGGAAATGGCAGACACTTATAAAACCAATCAGATCTCATGAGACTCATACGCTATCACAAGAAAAGCATGGAGGAAACCATCCCCATGATCCAATTACCTCAGTTATCAGTTATCATTTATCACTGGTAAAAGTGGATGTAACCATATTTTTCCCCTAGAGTGTAGTAGTATTTGTCAACATAGAGACTGGGAAACTCTTAGATGATTTGTATTTATAACATCCAAAGTATATTGATGGGAAAATTAATTTTTAATTGCTAATATAAAATATTTTAAGGTATAAATGCATAATGAATACAATGAGGTACACATACAGCCTCATGACGTTTTAAGAACATATTTTCACTCATATGACCACCACCCACATCAATATGTAGAATATTTCTAGCTTTACAAAAGACCCCTTTGTGCCTTTTCCTGACCATATTACATCTCCTGCCACAATGTAATCATTACCTGATTTCTGTTATCCTTGGTTAGTTTTGTCTGATTGTATTAGTCTGTTTTCACACTGCTGATAAATGATAAAGACATACCCTAGACTGGGCAATTTAAAAAGAAAGAGGTTTAATTGGACTTAACTTTCTATGTGGCTGGGGAAGCCTCACAATCATGCAGAAGGCAAGGAGGAGCAAGGCACGTCTTACACAGATGGGAGCAGGCAAAAAGAGAGAGCTTGTGCAGGCAAACTCCCATTTTTAAAGCTATCGGATCTTGTGAGACTTTTTCCCTATCATGAGAACAACACAGGAAAGACCCACCCCCATGATTCAATTACCTTCCACCAGGTTCCTCCCATGACACATGGAAATTGTGGGAGTTACAATTCAAGATGAGATTTGGGTGAGGATGCAGCTAAACTATATCACTGATTATGAAAATGTACATGAATGAAGTCATATACTATGTATTAGTTTGTTTCTGGCTTATCTTGTCCAACACTAACCATATTGCTATGAGTATCCATATTTTTTTCTTTTTTATTGCTTTGCAGAATTCCATCATATGAACACCCCGTGATATATATCTATCCATTCTTTTCTCCATGGATAATTGTTTTTTTCCCAGTTATTAGTTATTATTTTAAAAAGCACTATGAACATTCTTATACATATCTTTTGATGGACATGTGTACTTATTTCTGTCATATAAATCCTTAAGAGTGGGATTGCTGGGTCATAGGGTAGGCACATAATATTAAATTGCAGTATGCATTGCCAAATAATTTTCTCAAGTGATTGAACAACGATGTATTTTAACTCATAAACAAAGTATATGAATCCAAGCTAACTACTATTGCATAGTACAAATTGTGCCATTTGTTTCTGATTTGTTATTATGAATTTATATTTTAAAAGTACGTTAGGCTCTAAAACTTGACCAGCCCAAGTGATGATTGGAATTAAAGGTGAAAGGAGGTTGAAAAATATTTATAGTCTAAAATTCTACTTTAAAAATTCAGCTTTATAGAAAGGCATTAAATGATTGAAACTTTAACAAATGCTGTCATTTGGCAAATTGCTCTTTCCTTCAGAGTGCTGGGACTTAATATTTGGAGATTAAAATTAACAATAATTTAGGAAAATGTATTAAGAAACTTATTTGGCTAGGTGTGGTGGCTCACGCCTGTAATCCCAGCACTTTGGGAGGCTGAGG
>CAUYLG010058563.1:0-59736 GCA_963573385.1 Cacajao melanocephalus
GTGCAATGGCGCGATCTCGGTTCACTGAAACCTCTGCCTCCCAGGTTCAAGCAATTCTCTGCCTCAGTTTCCGGAGTAGCCGGGATTACAGGTGCCTGCCACCACACCTGGCTAATTTTTGTATTTTTAGTAGAGATGGGGTTTCACTATGTTGACCAGGATGGTCTCAATCTCCTGACCTTGTGATCCGCCCGCCTCAGCCTCCCAAAGTGCTGGGATCTAAGGCACAAACCATCACACCTGGCCTAAAACAAATTTTTAGGGGAAAAAACCAGAGGTAAATCTTTGCCACCTTGGATTTGGGAGTGGCTTCTTAGGTGTGACACCAAAAGCACAACCAAAGAAAAAAAAAAGAATTTGTTTTAGCTCTTACATTTAGGTCTATGATAGCTTTTACAATTAGTTGCTTGAGCTAACTTTTATAGATGGTATGAGGTAGGCATACAACTTTATTATTATTACATTTTGCATGTAGATATCCAGTTGTCCCAGTGCCATCTGTTGAAAAAAACTATTCTTTCCCCTATTGTTTCGGAACCCTTGTAAAAAATCAATGAACTGGAAACGTGAGGGTTTTCTAGGTTCTTTGTTCTATTTTACTGATCTTTATGTCCAGCCTTATGCCGCCTCTACAGTTTTGCTTACTGTTGCTTTTTAGTAAGTTTTGAAATCAGGAAGTGTGAGTCCTCCGACTGTCTTCTTTTTCAGGATTGTTTTGGCTGTTCGTTTGATTGCTGTTGGAAACTCTGGGGCCCTTGTTTCCACATGCATTTTAGGGGCAGCTTGTCCATTTCTGCAAAGAAGCCAGCAAGAATTCTGACAAGGACTGCACTGAATCTGTAGATCAATTTGGGGAGTCTTTCCAGTTTAATAATATTTGGTCTTTTGATCTACGAACATAAGGTGTTTTCCCATTTATTTAAATCTTTTAAATGTCCACAATATTTTGCAGTTTTAAGAGCATACTTAAAACTTTATACTTAAAATTAAAAATTTTATACTTAATATATAAACATTAAAAATTTTATACTTCTGTTTTTAAATTTATTCCTAGGCTTTCTTTTTCTTTTTTTGAGATGGAGTCTCGCTCTGTCACCCAGGCTGGAATGCAGTGGTGCAATCCTGGTTCACAGCAACCTTTGCCTCCCAGGTTCAAGTGATTCTCCTGCCTCAGCCTCCCGCGTAGCTGGGATTACAGGCGCCCACCACCACATCCAGCTAATTTTTGTATTTTTAGTAGAGACAGGGATTCACCATGTTGGCCAGGCTGGTCTCAGCATTTTATTTTTTCTTGCTGTAAATGAAATCGCTTTCATAAGTTCATTTTCAGATTTTAGATCACAGGAATGTAGAAACACAAATGATTTTGTATATTGATCCTGCAACTTTGTATCCCCCAACCTTGCTGAGAATGACCGCAGTAATAACAGCAACAAATTGAAGCCCAGCAAATACACCTAAATCCATGAGTTCATAATGATATTTAGAAAAATTAATTGGTTATCTCCAGAGGATTATAAGGAATCTGTATATTATTTTGCAAGCTGGTAACTATAGGGAAAGAAGGAAGCATTTATCCTGCTACTCCTATATGAGCGGTACCACTGGGCAGTCCCATGGTAGATGAAAGGAAGCATCTGTTTACAAAGAATTTCAGAAAATACATGAAAAAGAAATAACGGAACTAAAATATCATTATTTGGTAGTGGTGGCGGCTGCAGCTCTTTCCTTTACCTTATGTAAAACACTGGAGCATTCTCACTAATGTTGCCATCAGCTGTCTAGCACCCGCAGTCTATTTTCTCAAAGCCTATTTACTTACAAATTGTGTGGAATGACAAAATTAAGAAGCAATAAAATCTGAATCATGGCATGATGAAAAAAAAATATGTCACTATTTTGCAAGTCCCAGGAAATTAATGGACCTAGGTACTAAGCATTGATAGTGTGAACACCACAAAAGGAAAAACAGCCAGATATTATGCTTCCCCGATGAAGGAGCACATCACCACCCAGAGCCTCACCAAAGAGGTGGAGGCGGAGTCTGATCAAGCTTCTAGATCCAGCTGACATGGGCAGGAAAAACAGAGAAAGGAGCATAAGTGGGCACAAGTTGGGAGCCAGCAAAATACAGCGGAAACATCACGGTCAAATGGCCCTGGTTCTTCAACAGATGAACTGGAAGGGAAATAAAGCAATGAAGGGAGAACCTGTCAATTAACAGAGGTAAAAGATATATTTTCAATGGGAGGCTGGGGTGGTCAGATCACCTGAGGTTAGGAGTTTGAGATCAGCCTGGCCAACATGGCAAAACCCCGTCTCTAGTAAAAAAAATAATAAAAATCAGCCAGGTGGGGTGGCAGGTCCCTGTAGTCCCAGCTATTGGGGAGGTTGAGGCAGGAGAATCGCTTGAACCTGGGAGGCAGAGGTTGCAATGAGCCAAGTTTGTGCCACTGAACGCTAACCTGGGCAACAGAGCCAGACTCCTTCTCAAAAAAAAAAAAAAAAAAAAAAGATGTATTTTCAACGTTGCAAGACTGAAGACTGAACCTGAGTATCTAGGGATGCCAACTTGGGTGATGAAACACAAGTAAGGGAGAGGTTACCATGCCAGCCAGGAAGTAGTTGCTTTTGCATGGAGGGAGGAGGCTGTGATGGAGACAGAGAACTCTCTGGCTCTTGAGTTTGGGTGTTTGTCTTGTAATATTTATAATACTTCATTCAGCTTAACATCTTCTGTATGTTTTCCTGTTTTTATTTTTATTTTTTTTGGGACAGAGTCTCAGTCTGTCACCCAGGCTGGAGGGCAGTGGCATGATCTCAGCTCACTGCAACCTCCGCCTCCCCGGTTCAAGCAATTCTCCTGCCTCAGCCTCCCGAGCAGCTGGGATTACAGGAGTGTGTTGCGACGCTCAGCTAATTTTTTATAATTTTAATAGAGACAGGGTTTCACCGTGTTAGACAGATGGTCTTGATCTCCTGACCTCATGATCTGTCCACCTTGCCCTCCCAAAGTTCTGGGATTACAGGCAGGAGGCACTGCACCTGGCTGTTTTTTATAATAAAAATATTTTCAAAATAAGGAATGTTTAAAAATGTATATATAAATTAATGTATACTTATGTAATGCATGCCTATTAAAAGAAACTATGTCACATACCACAGTAATATGCGTGGCATACTTTGAGTAACATTGACCTTTTCCTACACCTGAGTATCACAGGACACTAGAAGGCGCCTTGGCCCAGTTCTCTCTACAGACACCTCTGTGTCCACCTGGAATGGAGGAACTTCTTGGTGGGGTAGGGAAGAGTGTGGGAGGAAACTAACGTCTGTGCTGGATAGCTTGAGGATACACAAGGCAGCCAGTGGGCATGGGGAGGGGCAGGGCCCCTGAATAAACATCCTATGCCCTACCCAGCATATGCAGCTGCTGATCAGCCTGGCCAATATGGCAAAACCCCATCTTGACCCAGGAGGGTCAAAACCCCGGTTGACCCAGGAGGCTGCATCAACCACAGTGTTTCCTTCGCCGAGCCTGGGCCCCCTGCAGACCTGTACTAGGCCAGCAGAGATGGCTAGTGAAGCATGACCAGCTGAATGTTCCGAGGCATGTGACAGTCACAGCAGCACAGTGTCTTGGATTCACAAACCATAACCGCGGTGGCGGAGACATCCTGGGATATCTTTCCAGCCATCATGCCCCTTATGTGAGAACTGCACTCCCATCCCAGTAGACCTGATCCGGCCCTGCTTGTCACGGCTGATTTGATCAGGGAGGGACAGATGCTGGAGGCGGCCACCTGTGGTTTGCCATCCAACATCTATTTCCCATCCATTCTGCTAATAGTACCTCAAATTTCTTTTTGGAAGCCTCCCCTCTTTCATGTGGTCAGAATGGGACAACCCCACCTCCAGCCTGAGAAGAGAGTAGGCCAACAAATTACCCCCATGCCTGGAGTTTGGGGAGAGGTTGGGAGTCCAGACATTTGCCAATCAGTGTATCTCCTTTGGTCTGTGATTGGTTGCAGGATAGGCACTTGACCCTCGCTGGTCCAATCACAGTGAAACTCAGGACTCCTATAGAGAAGAGTGAGAGCCCCTCCCTTTCTCCCTCTCTTGTTCTGTGGGGTGTGGAGTGAAGATGAAAGGTCTGGAATTGCCATAGCCAGTGTTGGGATCTTGAGGGAAGGGAGACCCTGGGGATAAAGCCAAAACTCAGAGGCAGGCAGAGCCACGGAAGCTGCAGAGAAATGGAGCACATTCTCTGATGACCTTCTGAGCCGCTGGGGCCAGCCTAGTCATTCCTCTGGATTTTATTACATGAACCAATCTTTCTTCCTCTCCTTTTTTATTTAAAATTGTGCCAGTTTGCATTTGGTTTCTGCTCCTTGCAACTAGGTTATGTTAGGAATGTTATGGCTACAAGTAACAGAAAACCCAACTATTGATGATTTAAACAACATGAGTACACTTTTTGCACCAAGAAGAAGTCCAAAAGACCATGTCCAGGAGTGCTCACATAGCTTAGTGGTATCAATAAGGACCTGGCCCTTTCCATTCTTTCACTCTACCATCCTCAACACATTGGTTTCTTGTCCCTATGGCTGTCACCTTGTAATGTCATACCTGCTGCTGCTCCAGAAAGCACATCTGAGATTAGGAAACCAAGACCTTTTCCAGGAGGCCCCCAGTAAAAACACGCTGACACCTCCTTTACCAGGACTGAATCACACAGTTGCACAGAGGCTGTGGAATCAAGTATCTGGCAAAAAATAAAAAAGTTTAAAAAAGATTGTCTTAGACCACCACAATCACCTGGGGTGGGGCACATTGGGTGGCAGCTGAAATGAAACAGGAGTGTTCTTGATAAGAATGAAAGGGCAGGTGACTTTTTTTTTTTTTGAGACGGAGTCTTGCACTGTCACCCAGGTTGCAATGCAGTGGCACGATCTCGGCTCACTGCAATCTCTGCCTCTTGGGTTCAAGTGATTCTCCTGCCTCAACCTCCTGAGTAGCTGGGACTACAAGCATGCACCACCACGCCCAGCTAATTTTTTTGTATTTTTAGTAGAGATGGGGTTTCACCATGTTGGCCAGGATGGTCTCAATCTCCTGACCTCGTGATTCCACCCACCTCAGCCTCTCAAAGTGCTGGGATTACAGGCTTGAGTCACCGTGCTCGGCCTGGGGCAGGCAACTTTTAAGTAGGCAACCAGGAGTGTCTGCCAGTTAGATTCTCTCTCCCAAAAATTTGGAATTGGGACTCAAGGACACTAGTCAGTGGTGCAGCTAAATGCCTCTGACAAGCCCAAGGCTGGTGTCCTGTGCCTGGAGAAGCTGGGAAGGGATCTGCAGAGAGAAGCAGCAGATGGACAGGGAATGAGAGGGGAGAGTAAATGGCCTCTGAGAGAATGCAAGAGACAGAGATACTTCGGTTCCGATGCCTACCACCCCAGTTGCTGGTCCCTGGCCCTAGGAGGACTGCTGTACACTATGCCTAGGGGTTTCATGGGACACCTATGTTATCTTCCAAATCCTCCTCTCCCTGACACTCTGCCACAATCCCTCCCCTACTATTTTTTTTTTCTTACATTAGTTGTCATGGGTCTTGTCAATTGCAACTAAAGTGCTTTGAATAAGACAATGATGTCCTGAGATGCAAGGAGATGTCCAAGATAGGTCCCAGAACTACAGGCAGACCATAGACTCTGACTCTGGCACCCTTAGGAGACAGGAACCCTGAAGCTCGGATCTCTCCCAGCAGGTCTGCAGAGCCATAGTTTTCCTGGACAACAAGCTAATGAGGATGGCACCAGGCCACACATAGCTTCAGCTCTGGTGCCTGGCCCCAGCCCCATCAGATCTGGCCAAGAGTCCTAGTTTAAGTGCCAGTTTCAGCACACTCAATTCAAGGCCCTCCTGTGCAAATCCACTCATCTGCTGCCCACCCCCTTAGACCAACGTCATCAGATAGTGAACCACAGGGCTGCGTGATCTTCAGCCAGGACACCAGTTCACCTGATTTCCAGGGGTGTTCAGTGTAAGTAACCATGGATTGCCGTACCATTATTAGAATAACAGCAGCTAGCATTTATTTAGCACTTGCTATGTGCTATGTACTATGCTGATATGGTCAAATTGTGTCCCCCTCCTAACCCCCCTGCCTCAGAAAGTAACCTTATTTGGAGATAGAGTCCTTATAGAGATGATCAAGCAAGAGTGGGGTCATTAGGATGGGCCCTAATCCAGTCTGATGGGTGCCCTTATAAAAGGGGACGATTTGGACACAGAGGAAAGACGAAATAAAGATAGAGGGGAAAACCATGCGGGCATAAAGACAGCCATCCATAGGCCAGCAAGAGGCCTCCAACAGATCCTTCCCTCCAGCTCTCACAAGGAACTGACTCTCACAACACCCTGATTTTTGATTCTTTTTTTTTTTTTTTGAGACAGAGTCTCACTCTGTTGCCAGGCTGGAGTGCAGTGGCACAATCTCAGCTTACTGCAGCCTCCGCCTCCTGGGTTCAAGCAATTCTCCTGCCTCAGCCTCCCAAGTAGCTGGGACTAACAGGCGCGCGCCACCACAACCAGCTAATTTTTATATTTTTAGTAAAGATGGGGTTTCACCATGTTGGTCAGGATGGTCTTGATCTCTTGACCTCGTGATCCGCCTGCCTCAGCCTCCCAAAAAGTGCTGGGATTACAGGTGTGAGCCACTGCGCCCAGCCTGATTTTTGACTTCTAACCTCTAGAACTGTGAGATGGTAAGGCTGTTATTTTAAGCCACTCAGTTTATGGTACAATAAATCCTCACTTATCATCAGTGGGTTCTTGTAATCTGTGACTTTAAGTGAAACAACCTATAACAAAACCAATTTTACTGTAGGCTAACTGATATAAACAAGAGTTAAGTTCCTACAGCATGTTTCTGGTCACAAAACTAACACCAAACTTCAAAAGACAGACCCCAGGCCCTTCTAATATTAAAAATAGAAATAGGCGGGGCATGGTGGCTCACACCTGTAATCCCATTACTTTGGGAGGCCAAGGCATGTGGATCACCTGGGGTCAGGAGTTTGAGACCAGCCTGGCTAACATGGTGAAACCCCGTCTCTATTAAAAATACATAAATTAGGCCAGGTACAGTGGTTCATGCCTGTAACCCAGCACTTTGCGAGGCTGAGGCGGGTGGATCACCTGAGGTTAGGAGTTCAAGACCAGCCTGGGCGACATGGTGAAACACTGTCTCTACTAAAACTACAAAATTAGCCGGACCTGGTGGCACCTGTAGTCCCAGCTACTCGGGAGGCAGAGGCAGGAGAATTGCTTGAACCTGACAGGTGGAAGCTGCAGTGAGCCGATGGCACCACTACACTCCAGCCTGGGCGACTGAGCAAAACTCTGTCTCAAATAACAACAATCAAAAACAAAACAAAACAAAAATTAGCCGGATGTGGTGGCGCACACCTATAATCCCAGATATTTGGGAGGCTGAGGCAGGAGAATTGATTGAACCTGGGAGGCGGAGGTTGCAGTGAGCCGAGATCACACCACTATACTCCAGACTGGGCGACAAGAGCGAAACTCTGTCTCAAAAAAAAAAAATAAAATAAATGTGAGCCATATATATGTATCTTTAAGAAAGATTAATAAGGCCAGGTGTGGTGGTCATGTCTGTAATCCCAGCACTTTGGGAGGCCGAGGCAGGCCCATCACCTGAGGTCGGGAGTTCGAGACCAGCCTGACCAACATGGAGAAATCCCCGTCTCTACCAAAAATACAAAATTAGCGGGGCACGGTGACGCATGCCTGTAATCCCAGCTATTCAGGAGGCTGAGGTAGGAGAATCGCTTGAACCTAGGAGGCGGAAGTTGTGGTACGCCGAGATCGCGCCATCGCACTCCACCCTGGACAACAAGAGCGAAACTCCCAGGCTCTGCCTTTGCCCAGAACATAACATGAAGTCTAAGTTTCCAGCATCATTCCTTCAGCATTCTAATGTACTGCTGCCCTCTGCTGGTCATCTCAGGATAGTACTTAGAAATCAGTATTTAGGCCGGGTGTGGTGGTTCACCCCTTAATCCCAGCACTTTGGAAGACTGAGGCGGGTGGATCACCTGAGGTCAGGAGTCGGAGACTAGCCTGGCCAACACAGAGAAACCCTGTCTCTATTAAAAATACAAAAAATTAGCCAGGCATGGTGGTGGGCGCCTGTAATCCCAGCTACTTGGGAGGCTGAGGCAGAATTGCTTGAACCCAGGAGGCAGAGATTGCAGTGAGTCGAGATTGTGCCACTGCAGTCTAGCCTGGGTGGCAGAGGGAGACTCTGTCTCAAAAAAAAAAAAAAGAAAAAGAGAAATCAGTATTAAAAAGCCACTGAAGCCAGGTGTGGTTGCTCATGCCTATAATCCCAACACTTTGGGTGACTGAGGTGGGCAGATTACTTGAGGTCAGGAGTTTGAGACCAGCCTGGCCAACATGGGGAAACCCTGTCTCTACTAACAATACAAAAATTAGCCAGGGGTTATGGCAGGCACCTGTAATCCCAGCTACTCAGGAGGCTGAGGCAGGAGAATAGCTTGAACCTGGGAAGCAGAGGTTGTAGTGAGCCAAGATCATGCTACAAAAAAAGCCATTGACCCCAGTGGAAAAATGAGTAAGGGACAAGAACAAGAAAGCCACAAAAGAATACATGCAATGGGGTAATCAGCACATAGAAAATAATGACCTTGATCAGTAATTTAAAGATCGTAAACTAAAACACGGAGGAAATGCTATTCCCCCTAAATCAGAGGACAGAAAAGAATGACAACGTCTGGTGTTATCCTGGGCTGGGGACACATGGCTTGTCACAACAGGGCACACACAGAGAGTGAGCACCCCAGCAGGGTACCATGGGGTCAACAAGAGCCAGTTTCTTTATTTTTATTTTTATTTTATTTTTTTAAGATGGGGTTTCACCATGTTGGTCAGGCTGGTCTTGAACTCCCAACCTCAGGTGATCCGCCCGCCTCGGCCTCTAAAGTGCTTAGATTACAGGCATGAGCCACCACGCCCGGCCAACAAGAGCCAGTTTCTATGGCCCTGGAGCAGAAAGGAACAACACTCTTGGCACCTGTAACCCGAGGGGGCCCTCGAAGCCCATTGTGAAGCTCTGGCTTGCACAGCTGAGGGGAGTGTAATTGGCTGGGCCTTTTGGAAGAGTAGTTTGGTTCTGCGTACCAATAGCCTTAAAAAATTCCAATTACTTTGACTCTCAAACATTCCACTTTTAGAAACTTTTCCTAAAGAATTTACCAAACCAAAAAGGAAAAAAAAAAAAAAAAAGAAGAAGTTACCAGACCACTGTAATCAGAGGATCAAATCCTCATACTGCCATGTTCTCAGGCAAGGTATCCCGATTCTGCTCCCAGAAGTCAACCAAGCAGCCATTTCAGAATCTAAGAAAATGCAGGCCTGTGTGCAGCCAGAAGCTGACTTCCAAGGGGCTTTGTTGCTTGAAACTCTTTCCCTATTCCCCTCCACACTCCCAGTAATGCAGCCAGTTTTCACCCATTTTACTCTTTTCTATTTCCCCAAACAAAAGCTCTACAAAGTCAAAGATGTCATCTGTTTTGCTGACAATGCTTAGAACAGTGCCTGACATTGTAGGAACACAATACTTATTGAATGAATGACCCTATGGGCTTTAGGCATGGTCTGGAGGCAAGAGGGTAAATAAGGGTGGTTTGCTGCTCTACATAACAATGGCAGATGCCATCCATCCTGGAACTCTGTTGGGTTTAGGGGAGTATTTCTCTTCAGTAACAGGTATCTTGAAACCAACCTAATAGTCGCATAGACAAGGGGTCCCAAACCCCCAGACTGTGGATGGGTAATGGTTGGTGGCCTTTAGAAACTGGGCCGCACAACAGGAGGTGAGTGGTGGGCAAATCAGCATTACCACCTGAGCTCCACCTGCTGTCAGATCAGCAGTGGCATTAGATTCCCATAGGAGTATGAACTCTGTTGTGAACTGTGCATTTGAGGTTGTATGCTTCTTATAAGAGTCTAATGCCTGATGATCTGGTGGAATAGTTTTATCCCAAAACCACCACGTCCCACCTCGTCTGTGGAAAAATTGCTTTCCATGAAACCCGATCCCTGGTGCCAAAAAGGTTGGGGACTGCTGCCATAGACAGTTCTTTTGGATAAACACAGAAAATCACCCTTCTGGTCTTTGTTGTTGTTGTTGTTCTTTTGAGACGGAGTCTTGCTCTGTCACCAGGCTGGAATGCAGTGACATGATTTTGGCTCACTGCAACCTCCGCCTCCCAGGTTCAAGCGATACTCCTGCCTCAGCATCCAGAGTAGGTGGGACTACAGGCACGCGCCACCGCGCCCATCTAATTTTTGTATTTTTAGTAGAGATGGGGTTTCACCATGTTGGCCATCATGGTCTTGATCTCTTGACCTCATTATCTGCCCGCCTCAGCTTCCCAAAGTGCTGGGAATACAGGCGCGAGCCACCAGGCCTGGCCGACCCTTCTGGTCTTACCAAAGCTTGAAACTTACATTTGTTTTATCTGAGTTCCTTCACTAGGAAAGGACCCCTAGACCTCTCAAAAAGTATCAAACAACTGAAGCTCACCAGATCATGGCATCCAGACAATGAGATGCCAGACCTCTGATTTTGTTTCCTTACCCCTCCCTAAGTCCTGTTTTCCAATGTGTGTTTGTTACATTCCTTCTCTGCTATATAAACTCTTTAGTTGGTTAGGGAGATGGATTTGAGACTGATCTCCCATCTCCTCTGCTGTCTAAAGCCTTCTTCCTTGGCAATACTCGTCCTCTCAGACACTGGCTCTCTGTGTGGCAAGCAGAGGACCTAGCCCGAAGTCCTCGTATTTCAGTAACAATCTTAGGGAGGCAGTGCTGTAGATCAGAGCAGAGACCACTTCCTAGCTGTGTCACCTTGGACAAGACATGTCACCTCTGACCTTCAGTTTCTTCATTGTAAGAGAGAGAATGATACATGCTTCCAAGGGCTACTGTGAGAAGTGATGGAAGTGATCATGTAAAGTGTGAAGCATGGTGCCTGAAACAGAAAAGACATTCGATGTTAGTTGCTAGTGTGAGTGTATACAGTTCAAAGAAAAAACTTTCTCCACTCACGACACTTCTGGCCCAAATGTGTGGATTTTCTATACCATAGCAATTTTCCAATTCTTGGTGGACACCTTGGTGGGTGTCTTACAACTTAATTCAATTCTAACACGAACTACCTGGAGTTAACGCAGCTCCTATAGGTTAAGGGTTCAGTCCTACAAAATTGACCCAACTTCAGATGTCAATCACAAGTAGTGGGTCCCCAGGTTATCCACACTCCCATCTGACCTGGCTACAAATTGGGGGCTTCCATAACTCCCTCATTAGGTTCAATAATTTGCTGTAACAGCTCAGCTGTGAGCTCAGAGAAACACTTTACTCTTACCAGTTTACTAGAAAGGATTTTTTTTCTTTTAGAGACAGGTTCTTGCTCTGTTACCCAAGACTGGTGTGAAGTGGCATGATCATAGCTCACTGTGGCCTTGAACTCCTGGGCTCCAGCAATCCTCCCACCTCAGCCTCCCACCCAGCAAGTAGCTGGGACTACAGGCGTATACCATCACACCTGTAGGATATTATAAAGAATACAAATATTATATCCAAAATATTATAAAGGATACAAATGAACAGCCAGATGAAGAGGTACACAGGGTGAAGTGTGGAGGAGTCCCCAAACAGTAGCTTTTGTCTCTGTGGAGCTGAGGTGCCCTCCTCCCTAGCATGTGAATGCATTCACCAATCCAGAAGCTCTCTGAACCCCATCAGTTGGGAGTTTTATAGAGGTTCATCCAATTACATAGACATGATTGATTAAACCACTGGCCACTGTCAATTCCCAGCCCCTCTCCCCACCCTAGAGGCAGGGAAGCTGAAAGCTCCTAATCACATAGTTGATTCCTCTGGTGGCCAGTTGCCATCCAGAGGCCATCTACTGACCCACAAAGAGCCACTTTATTAGCATCAACTCAGGTATGTTAGCAAGGGATTTATTATGAATACCAAAAGATGCTCCTTTCACTGCTATCATTCAGGAAAGCCTGAAGGTTTTAGGAACTCTATGCCAGGAACTGGGGATGAAGGCTAAATTTATATTTCTGTGTCACAATATAACAACAGCCAAGAGTAATAAGGGGGCTCTGCCCCTCACCCAGGTAGAAAAACCTCTGAGAGGATGTGGTGTGCAGAGAGCCCTCAAGCCTGGGTCCCCTCAGGATGTCAATAGAGAACAGGGTTTCTTACCCTGGGCACTATTTCTATTTTGGAGCAGATTATTCTCTGATGTGGCAGCTGGCCTGTACACCACAGGATGTTTAGCAGCATCCCTGGCCTCTACCCTCTAGGTGCCAGTAGCAGACCTCTTCCCACCCACCCCATGGTGATAACCAAGTATGTCTCCAGATCTGACGAAGGACTAGTACCTGGAATATATAAAGAACTCTCAAAATTCAACAGTAAATAAAAAATCCAATTAGAAAATGAACAAAAGACAGAGTTATTCCACCAAAGATGATATAGAGATGATAAATAGGGACATGAAAAGATATCCAACATCAGTAGCCACTAGAGAAATGCACATTAAAACCATAACGAGGCTTTGTGATAGGTACACACCTATCAGATGAGATGTGGTGTGTTCCGGGTGGTATGACTGAAGACTACATACCTATCACATGGCTAAAGTATAAAACAGTGGTAACACCCAATGCTGGCAAGAAATAGAGAAACGAGATCATTCCTACACAGATGGTGGCAATGTAAGATGACAGTTACTCTGGAAAAGTTGGCAGCTCTTACAAAACTAAACATACAACTACCATATGACTCAGCAGTTGCACTCCTGGGCAATTATCTCAGAGAAACAAAGACTGTGTTCACACAAAAGCCTGCACACACACGTTTACCACAGCTTTATTAATAGTCTTAAACTGGAACCACCCAGATGTCCTTTAACAGGTGAATGATTAAACACACTGTGGTACATCCATACTGTGGACTACGACTCGGCAATGAAAAGGAGTGAATTACGATACACACAACCTGGATGAATCCCCGGGGAATTATGCTGACTGAAAAAAGTCAATCCCCAAAGGTCCCATGTTGTGTAATTCTATATAATAATGTTGAAATGAAAAAGTCACAGAAATGGAGAACTGTTTCATGGTTGCCAGGAATTATGAAGGGAGTGGGGACAGGATGGAAGTGGGTCTGGCTATAAAAGAGCAGCAGAAGGGAGCCTTGTGGTGATGGGAATGTTCAGTATTTTGACTGGGGTGGAAACACAAACCTATGCAGGCGGTGAGATTGCACAGAACTTAACACACATGCACACATACACACATCAACCAGTATCCTTGTTGTCATATGCTAGTTTTGCAAAATGTTACCATTGGGAGAAACGGGATACCTCCATGTTCTTACTACTGCATATGAATCTACAATTATCTCAATAAAAATTACCAATAAAAAAGTCTCCAAATATTGCCAAAGGTCTCCATGGCAAAACTGTCCCCAGTTGAAAGCTACTGTTCTAGGCCGGGGGTGGTGGCTCATGCCTGTAATCCCAGCTACTTAGGAGGCTGAGGCAGGAGACTCACTTGAATCTGGGAGACAGAGGTTGCAGTGAGCTGAGATCACACCACTGCACTCCAGCCTGGGCAACAAAGACTCTGTCTGGGGGGGGGGGGGCGGGGGGAAGCAGGCCAGTCACGGTGGCTCACATCTGTAATCCCAGCACTTTGGGTGGATCACGAGGAGTTCGAGACCAGCCTGGTCAATATGGTGAAACCTCATCTCTATATTAAAAATACAAAAATTAGCCAAGCGTGGTGGTACATACCTGTAGTCCCAGCTACTCGGGAGGCTGAGGCAGAAGAATCACTTGAACCAGGGAGGCGGAGGTTGCAGTGAGCTGAGATTGTACCACTGCACTTCCACCTGGGCAACAGAGCAAGACTCTGTCTCAAAAAAAAAAAAAAAAAAAGGCAGCAAATTACAGAACACCATGAACAGCATGGAAGAGCTAGTAGCCCCTTACTGTCCACCCCACCCAGTCCTGAGCCCTAAACCTGGGCCTTGATCTCTGCCACCCCCAGCCTTCCAGAGGTGCCTGAACCTCAGGTCAGCAAATCCTGTGGGAAGGTGGCTTTGCCTGAGGCACACCCAGATAGAAGTACCAGCTTCACCATAAAGCAACTCAGAACTTCTTTCCTCAGTAGGAAAACAGCACCTACCTTAGAGTCGTTGCAAGGATTCAGTGAGCTACCCATGCAGTGTTTAACCCAGCACCTAGTACACAGTAAGTGCTCGGGTGCTGGCTGCCCCAGCTGGACAAGCCTAAGTTAGCATAGGCCTGCCCACTGGGAGCCATGACCCTGGAGAACGTTTTTTGGCAATGACTAGTGCAAGCCCAGACAACAGAGGAGTGTGACTCCAGGGCTCCTGGTAACTTCAGCCTCCATCCTCTATCACAGTGGACCAGACTGTGCCTGCAACAGTTCCTGCAGGACATGCATTATGGATTATGGGCCTTCCATGTGCTGAGCATCATGCGAGGTGCTGTAGACGCAGGGACAGTAGAGTACAGCCCCTCCTCCGAGGGAACTCACACTCTAATATAAAGGGGTCAGATGCCTTAACAGAGAATGTATGCAGGGTAACTGGTGAAAACAGAAGTTGTGCGGTGCTGAAACACTGCAGAGCGGGAGGGATTACCCCTGGAAATGGGAGGTTAGAAAAGGTTTTCATACATGAATGTGTGCCAGGTGGATAAGGAGGGAAGAAGGAAACTGAGGGAGAGTAGACAGTGTAGTCAAAGGTCAAGGGGTGCAGATGGGTACAGCATTTTCTAGGGGGTACAGCATTTTCTGGGAACCACAGCAGTTCAGTGAGACTGAAGGGCTCTCTTCTTGCTAGAACCATCTGTCATGGTTCAGATTTAAAACTTTTTGAGACAACCTCACTCTGTCGCCCAGGCTGGAGTGCAGTGGCGCGATCTTGGCTCACTGCAACCTCTGCCCCCTGGGTTCAAGAGATTCTCCTGCCTCAGCCTCCTGAGTAGCTGATATTACAGGCGCCTGCCAATGCACCCAGCTAAGTTTTGTACTTTTAGTAGAGACAGGGTTTCACCATCTTGGCCAGGCTGGTCCTCGTGATCCACCCATCTCACCCTCCCAAAGTGCTGGGATGACAGACGTGAGCCACCGTGCTCACGGCCTTAAAACTCATTTTTAACGGTCAGGAGCATATCAAGATCACTTCTTTAGTGGGAAGGGCTTGGTGTTTCTACTGGAGAAATAATGTGGTCATTGGATTTAAATATGCATAATATTTCATCACATTGGGAAGCATCCTCTTTTTCTTCAACTGTCTTAATTCATAACAAGATTATATGCCTAATTTTAGAGAACTATTTTCATCTACACAAACAATATTTTAAAAGAATGAACTTATCTTTGTTGGAGTTGGCACCAGGCCTCAACTAGACACATTTTTGTAAACTGACTTTTCCATTCCCCCCTTTTGTGTTTTTGAGACAGAGTCTCGCTCAGTTGCCCAGGCTGTAATGCAGTGGCAGGATCTCAGCTCACTGCCAACCCTGCCTCCCAAGTTCAAGCATTTCTTGTGTCTCAGCCTCCCGAATAGCTGGGACTACAGGTGTGCACTACCATGGCCAACTAATTTTTGTATTTTTAGTAGAGACAGGGTTTCACTGTGTTGGCCAGGCTGGTCTCAAACTCCTCACCTCAAGTTATCCATCCACCTTAGCCTCCCCACGTGTAAGGATTACAGGTGTGAGCAACTGCAACTGGCCTCCACTCCCTCTTTATTTTTAATCTGGTCAGCTTATGATGAAAGAGAATCACTGAATCCTTTAATAACAAAAATTCATCCAGTAAAGATGAGCCCAGAGCCGTTTTAGAAGTACATCTTCCGTGGTTTTTACATTTCTAATTAGCCAGCTCTAGTGTTTTGTCTCTTGTGAATAAATTATGATCATTCATCTTCCCAGGAAATTGCCTATTTCATTATGAGTTCCAAATTGATTTTGGGTAACATCTTATATTTTTAAAATCATAACAGTTCTCTTTACTTATTGTCTTTTCTTAATTTGATTTGACAGGTATTTTTCATTATATCTGAAGAATTTTTTTCTTTTCAGACAGTCTCACTCTGTTGCCCAGGCTGGAGTGGAATGGCGCAATCTCAGCTCACTGCAACCTCCATCTCCTGGGTTCAAGCAATTCTCCTGCCTCAGTCTCCTGAGCAGCTGGGATTACAGGCGCCCACCACCAAGCCAGGCTAATTTCTGTATTTTTACTAGAGACAGGGTTTCACCATGTTGGCCAGGATGGTCTCCTAACTTCTGACCTCAAGTGATCCGCCCACCTCAGCCTCCCAAAGTGCTGAGATTATAGGTGTGAGCCACCATGCCCAGCCTATATCAAACGAATTCAGTTAGATGTTTAATTTTGACTTGTCAATTACTTCTTCTTTAGCTTTATCATTTCCTTCCATCTACCTTTTCATTTATTTATTTTTCAGAGGGTACTTTTTTCATATTTTAGAGACAGAATCTCACTCTGTTGCTCAGGCTGGAGTGCAGTGGCACGATCTCAACTCACTGCCACCTCTGCCTCCCGGGTTCAAGTGATTGTCATGCCTGTCTCTCAAGTAGCTATATACCACCATGCCCGGCTAATTTTTGTATTTTTAATAGAGAGGGGGTTTTGCCATGTTGACCAGATTGGTCTCAAACTCCTAGCCTCCAGTGATCCACCTGCCTTGGCCTCCCAAAGTTCTGGGATTACAGGCGTGAGCCACCCCACCCACCCTACTTTTCTTAAGTTGTATATTTTTTAAGTTTCTTTGGCTGCATCCCTAGCATATAATGTGTATGCAAAGAGTGTACTGGGCCAAGCACAGTGGCTCATGCCTGTAATCCCAGCACTATGGGAGGCAGAGGTGGATCACTTGAAGTTTGAGACCAGCCCTGACAAGACAGCGACACCCCATCTCTACAAAAAAATTAAAAATTAGCTGGGTGTGGTGATGTGCACCTGTATTCCCAGCTACTTGGGAGGCTGAGATGGGAGGATTGCTGGAGCCTGGAAGGTCAAGGAGCTGCAGTGAGCTATGATCCCACCACTGCACTACAGCCTGGGCAGCAGAGTGAGACCCTGTCTCGAAAAATAGTGTACTGAATAAATTTTCAAATGCTTGAGGTGGCAGAGGAGATGAGAAAAGGATGGATTCGGACAATAATAAAATACATACACAGCTTGCTTTATTGCAGCTCACATTATTGCCTTTTGCAGATTCTGCACTCTACAAATTGCAGGTTTGTGGCAACCCTGAATCAAGCAAGTCTATCAGCACTATTTTTCCAATAGCATGTGCTCACTTCATGTCTGTGTCACATTTTGGTAATTCTTGCAATATTTTAAACTTTCTCATTATTATATCTGTGATGGTGATTGTCATCTTTGATGCTACTACAGTAATTGCTTTGGGATGCCTGAACCACCCCATATAAGACTGCAAATTTAATCAATAAATGTGTGTCCTGACTGCTCCACCAACCAGCTGTTCCATCTCTCTCCCTCTCCTTGGGCCTCCCTATTCCCTGGGACACAATATTGAAACTAGGTCACCAAATAACCCTACAAGGCTTCTACGTGTTCAAGCAAAAGGAAGAGTCACACCTCTCATACTTCCATCAAAAATAATATGATCATCCGCTTAGTGAGGAAGCCACGTTGAAAGCCGGGATAGGCCAAAGCTAGGCCTCTTGCACCAGTTAGCCAAGTTGTGAATACAAAAGAAAAGTTCTTGAAGTTAATTGTAAGTACCACTCCAGTGAACACATGAGTAAGAAGAAAGCAAAACAGCCTTATTGCTGATATGGAGAATGTTTCAGTGGGTCTGGATAGAAGATTAAACCAGCCACAACACTCCCTTAAGCCAAAGCCTAATTTAGAGCAAGGCCTTAACTCTCTTAAATTCTATGAAGTCTGAGAGAGGTAAGGAAACTGCAGAAGAAAAGTCTGAGGGCCAGGCGCGGTGGCTCATGCCTGTAATCCCAGCACTTTGGGAGGCCAAGGCAGGTGGATCACGAGGTCAGGAGTTTGAGACTAGCCTGGCCAGCATGGTGAAACCCTGTCTCTACTAAAAATACAAAAACTAGTCGGGTGTGGTGGCAGGCGCCTGTAATCCTAGCTACTCGGGAAGCTAAGGCAGGAGAATTGCTTGAACCTGGGAGGCAGAGCTTGCAGTGAGCCGAGATTGCGTCACTGCACTCCAGCCTGGGTGACAGAGAAAGACTCTGTCTCAAAAAAAAAAAAGTCTGAGACAAGCAGAGGTTTGGTTCATACGGTTTAAGAAGCAATCTCTGCAACACAACCCACAAAACAAGAGACTTTCAATGTAGATGAAAATAGAAGACAATGCCACTTAGGACTTTCATAGCTAGAGAGAAGTCAATGGCTGGCTTCAAAGCTTCAAAGGACAGGCTGATTGCCTTGTTAGGGGCTAATGCAGCAGGTGACTTTAACTTCAGGCCAATGCTCATTCATCATTCTAAAAATCCTAGGGCTCTTAAGAAATATGCTAAATCTCCTCTGCCTGTGCTCTGTGAATGGAACAACAAAGCCTGAATGACAGCATATCTGTTTATAGCATGCTTTACTGAATATTTTAAAACTGCTGTTGAGAACTACTGCTCAGAAAAAGATTCCATTCAAAATATTACTGGGTCACTGACAATGCACCTGGTCATCCAAGAGCTCTGATGGAGATGTTCAAGGAGATTGTTTGTTTTTTTTTTTGAGACAGTCTACCTCTGTCCCCCCAGGCTGGAGTGCAGTGGCTCGATCTCAGCTCACTGCAACCTTCAACTCCTGGGTTCAAGTGATTCTTGTGCATCAGCCTCCCGAGTGGCTGGGACTACAGATGCATACCACCATGCCCAGCTAATTTTTTGTTTTACTAGAGACAGGGTTTCACCATGTTGCCCAGGCTGGTCTCAAAATCCTGAGCTCAGGCAATTCACCTGCCTCAGCCTCCCAAAGTGCTAGGATTACAGGCATGAGCCAAACCATGCTCGGCCAGATTAATGTTTTTTTGTTTGTTTGTTTGGTGTTTTTTTGAGACAGTCTTGATCTTGTTGCCCAGGCTGGAGTGCAATGGTGCAATCTCAGCTCACTGCAACCTCTGCCTCCCAGGTTCAAGCGATTCTCTTGCCTCAGGCTCCCGAGTAGCTGGGATTACAAGCATGCACCACCACACCTGGCCAATTTTTGTATTTTTAGTAGACACAGGGTTTCCCCATGTTGGTCAGGTTGGTCTCGAACTCTCGACTTCAGGTGATCCGCCCGCCTGGGCCTCCCAAAATGCTGGGATGACAGGCGTGAGCTACCGTGCCCGGCCCAGATTAATGTTTTTATGCCTGCTAATACGACATCCATTCTGCAGCCCATGGGTCACAGAATAATTTGGACTTATAAGTCTTATTATTAAGAAATACATTTTAAAGGCTATAGCTGCCATAGGTAGTGATTCCTCTGATTAATCTGGGCAAAGTAAACTGAAACCCTTCTGGAAAGGATTTACCATTCTAAATGCCATTAAAAACATTCTTGATTCATGGGAGGAGATAAAAATATCAGCATTAATAGGAGTTTGAGGACGCTGATTCCAACTCTCATGGATGACTTCAAATAGTCTGACTTTAGTGGAAGAAGTAAATGCAGATATGGTGGAAACAGCAAGAAAACTAGAAGTGGAGCCTGAAGATGTAACTGAATTACTATAATCTCATCATAAAACTTTCGTGGGTGAGGAGTGCTTCTTATGGACAAGAGTCGTTTCTGGCCAGGCACAGTGGCTCACGCCTGTAATCCCAGCACTCTGGGAGACTGAGATGGGCGAATACTTGAGGTCAGGAGTTCGAGACAAGAGTGGCCAACAGGGTGAAACCCTGTCTCTACTAAAAATACAAAAATTAGCCAAGCGTTGTGATGGGTTCCTGTAATCTGGGCTACTGATGATGTTGAGGCAGGAGAATCGCTAGAACCAGGAGGCAGACGTTGCAGTGAGCCTAGATGGCACCACTGCACTCCAGCCTGGGTGACAAGAGCGAAACTCCATCTCAAAAAAAAAAAAGAAAAGAAAAAAAAGTGATTTCTTAAGATGGAATCTACTGGTGAAGATCCTGTGAAAACTTTTGAAATGACAGCAAAGGATTTAGAATATTATATAAACTTAGTTGATAAAGCAACAGCAGAGTTTGAGAAAACTCCAATTTTGAAAGAAGTTCTACTCTGGATAAAATGCATCGAAGAGCATCACATGCTACAGAGAAATCTTTTGTGAAAGGAAGAGTCAATTAATGTGGTGAACTTCACTGCTATCTTGAGAAATTGCCACAGTCATTCCTGCCTTCAGCCACCCGACTGGTCAGCAGCCACTGACATCGAGGCAAGACCCTCCACCAGCAAAAAGATTACGACATACTAAAGGCTCAATCATTAGCATTTTTTAGCAGTAAAGTATTTTTAGTTAAGGTATGTACTTTGAGATATAATACTATTGGCTACTTAATAGGCTACAGTATAAACATAGCTTTTATATACACTGGGAAACCAAAACTTCATGTGACTTACTTTATAGCAATATTTGCTTTATTGTGGTGCTCTGGAACCAAATCCACAGGATCTCCAAGGTATGCCTGTAGAATGGTCCGGATGTGGTGAATCAGATACGGGACAGGGAGGAGTTAAGGAAGAACCCCAAGTTCTGGCTCAGGCAAATGTCTGCTATGAACTGAACTGTCTCTTCCAAAATTCATTATACTGAAGTCCTAACCCCCAATGTGATTGTAGTAGTGATAGGGCCTCTAAAGAGGCAATTAAGGTTAAATGAGGTCATAAGCATGGGGGGCCCTAATCCAATAGGACCAATGTCCTTATAAAAGGAAGAGACACCAGAGATATGTGTGCAGAGAGAAGAGGCCTGGCCTGGCACAGTGGCTCATGCCTATAATCCCAGCACTTTGGGAGGCCAAGGTAGACAGATTACTTGAGCTCAGGAGTTCGAGACCAGCCTGGGCAACATGGTGAAACCCTGTCTCTACCAGACAGACTACCCAAGGCATGCTAGAAACTCAGATACCATGGCAGTGTGATAGGTCCTTTGGGACCAACAAAAAACCAATTTGCTGCATTTTTAAAAAAGTGTTTGAAGTCTCAGGCTGCCAGAAAAACAAATTTAGTACAAAAACAACACATTGGTTTCAGGCAACCCAGTACCTCACAGGTGGAGAAAACAACAAACATGTACACATATCACAAGCAGTTTATCATTTAAGCTTGTTTGACCACCACCCCACTTCCTGTGACTGAACAGTTTGGGGAGAAGAGAATCCTACTATCAGTGATGACCATCTCAGATTAGTACCCCAGGAACAGCTGTACCAGGGGTTGTGACCACCTCCCTAATGTTACCCAAATAGGAACCATTAACACCTCTCATCTGAACAGAAAAAGCAAAAAGGGCTTCAGAAGGCAGAAAGCACAGAGGTAAAGAAGGTGGCTCAAGCCAGCCCACAGGCACTGCCACTGAGCTAATTCTCTTTAATCCTGTGGTGTCTCCTTCCCTAAGATGTCTCACTGTTGATGAGGACATCTCTTTGGAATGTGCTATTTGTGTATAAAACACTTCTGCACATTTTAGACCTGTGCACAGCTACCAGGGTGACAGACAGGAAACTGCAGAGCTTGAAGGCCAAGCCTCCTACCAGAGTCCCAGCAGAGCAATGAACATCTGGCTGGGCCACTATTCCCACAATTTCTGGAGGCCCCTACGCCATATTCTCTGCTTCCTTATTAAGTGGCTGGGTGGGTTTGGCAAGCAGAAATGAGGTGTGTTAAAAGCGCAATGGCTGCAGGGATTGGGTCCTGGCACGTTGGGTTCCAAGTTGAGGCTCCATCTGCATCATGAGTGCCCCCACCACAAACCCCCTCACTGCTGTCACCACCTCCAAAGGAGGCCGAGTCCTGGAGGTGGGCTTCGGCATGGCCACAACAGCATCAAAGGTGCAGGAGGTCCCCATCCAGAAACGCTGGATCATGAGGTGCAATGACAGCATCTTCCAGTGGCTCCAGAACTGGGCCCAGCAGCAGCCACACAAGGTCATCCCCTTGAAAGTCCTGTGGGAGGAGGTGGTGCCCACCCTGCCAGGTGGTCGCTTTGATGGGATCTTGTATGACACGTACCCACTGCAGGAGGAGACCTGGCACACACACCAGCTCAACTTCATCAAGAACCACACTTTTCACCTGCTGAAGCTGAGGAGGGTGTCGCCCTCACCTACTGCTACTTCACTTCCTACGGGCAGCTGATGAAGTCAAGTACTCAGGTGTCACCACCATCCGAGACACAGGTGCCTGAGCTATTGGAGGCAGACCTTCGGGGGAAGAACTTCCTCAGGGCAGTGATGGTGCTGGTCCTGCAGATGATCACATCCCTGGTTACCAAGCCCTGAGCCCACCCAGACCTGGCCAAACAGCCCTCTGCCACCCCTCCTTAGTGCCTTCATAGCTTGGAGCCCAGGCTCTGGCTTGTCATAGCCCCATGGCTGACCCTGGCTGTGTCACTGGGGAGCTTTTCTGACCTCTACAATGGAGACACTGCTGCTTCCCTGCCAGGGTCCTGGAAGGCAAAATCAACACTAACACTGGGCTTGCTCCTCCCTCCCTCAAAATAAGAGCAAGATGAACTCTCAGAGGAACAGCAGCAGGCAGAGAGGTGCCAAGGGTCAAGTGTGGAGAGCAGACTCCAGATGAGAATGCAGCAGATGACAGGATGTGCAAGTCACGTGATCTAAGATCTAAGTGGCATGAGCCATTGTGCCCAGCACTCTTAGGCTTTTTGAGAAATATACTTTCCCCAGAATTTCTGTAAGATTTGTTCTACCTAGGTATTACCCAAAAGGATCTGGTGGTGAAATTGGTGTGGGTACAGGCTTCCTCACCACGGACTGCCTGGAGACCTGAATAATCAATTTCCAATGAAGATATGGGATGCAGGGAGCGCCATATTTATTTAATAACAGAACCCCTTTTCCACAGAGCATCTGACAGGGGGTTTCATGAAACATACTTTGGAAATTAAAGTGAACTCTCCACTTGGGCATAATGTTATGTGGGCACATAGACTGGCTTAAAGGGGAAACGAGAATACTTCAACAATCAACAGTAGGCAGCTGCTGGACATTTTAGAAAAAGGAGAAATCCATTTTTTGACCATGGCTAAACATGGTGAAACAGCATCACCTTTTCCTGAACCACCCTAATCCCAGCCCCTCAAGACCTACCAGGTATGCAACCCCACACCCACAGTCACATACATTAAATCTACACTTTTATTTTTTTGTAAAATGTGCTTTTTCCTCAATGAACTTTAATATCAGTTCAGGACTTCCACTTCCCCTTAAACAACACACACACACATACACATACATACACACACACACACACACACACACACCGCCCTCCGATCAGGTGAAAAATCCCCAGCGATTAGTCTATAACAAATATTGACACGAGGGGGAACAAAAGCATGTTGAAATGTATTAGAATCAGAACCTGTACAAAAAAAAATTAAAATATAACCTGAAACTGTTCAAGTTCAGAAGTCTAGTTAAGTCCTTTTCTCTTGCCAGGAGAATGCCGTCATCAGAGGGCTCTGGGTCATCACCAAGGAGGGGTGGAAAGACAGAAGGAAGCAGCAACAGGTCCTTCAGCAGACAGAGGGGCATCGGTGCCACCATCCCTACCCAGGTGGAGCCAGGAGGAGTTAAAGATCTCAGGAGAGCAAGCATTAGCCGGCAGCCCCAGTGAGCAGCTGGGGTCTACACACCAAATACAAGGCTGAGTAGTCAGAGGCGGCAGGAAGAGTGGCCAGGAGAGAACAACAAGCTGGAAGGAACCACTTCTGCCACCCAGCAGACCCACAGCACCCTCTGTCTGTGCTCAGATACCAGAGGTTAGTTAACCCAGCACTCCCAACTAATCGGAGATCGAAGCTGGGCTTAAGAGGCTGAAAACCCGTGGGTTTAGTAAACATAGCCCAGCATCACGTCCCTCCACGGCCTGAACTGGAGCTGCCAACAAGGGATGAGGCAGAAGAGGGAACGTAGAGCATCTTAACGCCTGGCTAGAGATCGCTGCACCATCATGGGGACTGTGGTATGAGGGGCTGGAGAGGAACGCCCCCTCCTCACAAGGGGAGGGGCCTCCTTCACAGTCATCCCTAGGGGCTGGTTAAAGCTGCCTCCAGCTTGTAACCAGCCCGACAAAACGACATGGAGCAAAAGAAAAACTGGGAGGGAGACAAGCCCTTACACAGAGACAAGAACCTCCTGGAGGGAAGCTGGGCAGTGTCTGACCCTGTTGGGATGGCATCGGTGGAGCCCCTGAGTCTGAAGGAACAACTGGGGGAGGAGGGAGTGGGTGAGGAGGAGTAACAGTTTTTCTGGAACAGTACCAAGAGGGTGGGGAGGCGCTGGTGAGGGGACGGGCAGGTCTGGAACTCACTGCAGGTAAAGAGGGGAGGAAATGGGCCCTTGGTGTCCCCTCCCCACCTGACCCAGGCCTGGTGAGTGCCAGCTGCCCCAACCGGCCCTAGTGGCGGCTGGAGACCAGACCTTTCACTTTGGACATCTTCTTGGTGGGCTGCCTCTGCTCAGCGTGAGGGGGACACTCCCGTTCAGCCAGCTGCTGCTCCATCTCCTGAGCTGAAGAGGATGCGGTGGCTTTGAGTGTCTTCTTGATGTTGGTTACCTGGTGGGGAGATAGAGAATTGTGTGCTCAGCCTGTATGTGCTCACTACATCTTGCTCTCACTATAATGTCTTCACTTCAGACAGAAAGCTAAAATCCTCTGCAAGAAAACCTGAAATTATCTTCAGAAATCCAGATGAAGATAAACAAGCCTGGGCTATTCACAGATAAGTATAAAAGAGTCAAGCAAAAACGTGGGACTAATGCTTTCCTGGTGGAAACAAGTGGAAGGGACCATTTGGCAAAGAGGCACAACACCAACAGTAAAACAAAGTAGTGATTAAAATGTCCTCAGAAAAAAAAAGAGGGGCCCAAGACTTCTATACTCCGCTGTTATTCATTTATAAAACCACAGATATTTTCATAAGAACTTTGGGAATACAGCTCCATGAACCCTTCTTGAATAAACAGTAGAGGATGAACTTCAGCCAACTAAGTGAGAAATGAAGAAAATGTAGTAAAAGTACTGGCAAAATGCTATTACACTACTATGTGCAGTATACCTTTCTTTCACTTAAAGTACAGACTTGAAAATATTTAAGCAGTTCTTGAACATTTTTTCATGTCAGAACAGATATCCTCTGTGACATGTGAATACTACTCTATTATGAAGGTTCTCCAGTTTTTGGAATTGGTTCCTAGGTTGGGTTTCAGTGCTGTGCTGAACAGCCCTCTATGTTTACCTTTGCATACCTCTGTGAACATCTATGGAAGATACTCCTAGAAGTAAGGTTTACAGAGCAAAGTGGATTTACATTTTCCATTTGAATCAGTACTGCTATATTGCCTGCTAAAAAGGCGCTGTTCCAAACCTTTGTTCCTCAGCTTATTGAGAGGAAGAAACAGCAGGAAGAGGATGGTAGTGGTAGGGAAGAAGATAAGTAACAGCTTTTTCAATTTTTTTTTTGAGAGAGTTTTATTCTGTTACTCAGGCTGGAGTATAATGGCGCAATCACAGCTCACTGCAGCCTCAACTGCCCAGGCTTAAGTGATCCTCCCACCTCAGCCTCTTGCGTAGCTTGGACCACAAGTGTTCACCACCATGCCTGGCTAATTTTTAAAAAATTATTTGGAAAGACAATGTTTCACCATGTTGCCCAGGCTGTTCTCGAACTCCTGGGGCTCAAGTGACCCTCCCACCTCAGCCTCCCAAAGTGCTGGGATTACAGGCATGAGCCACGGCACCCAGTCAGTTTTCAACACAGTGGTAAGGGAGTTGTCAGGGTCCAAAGTTCTGAACAGTCAGAATATGATGAGCTTGAGAGTAAGAGACAGTCCAAATGCAAAGATGAAACAATGCTACGACAGTGAGACAAAAATTGGGTTCCTGGAGGAGCGCCGTCATCTGCAGAATCAATTTTAACTAGATCAGAAATTGCTGGCTGGGCGCGGTGGCTCATGCCTGTAATCCCAGCACTTTGGGAGGCCGAGATGGGTGGATCACAAGGTCAGGAGTTCAAGACCAACCTAGCCAACATGGTGAAACCCTGTCTCTACTAAAAATATAAAAATTAGCCGAGCGTGGTGGTGCGCGACTGTAATCCCAGCTACTCTAGAGGCTGAGGTAGGAGAAACACTTGAACCTGGGAGACAGAGGTTGCGGTGAGCTGCACTCCAGCCTGGGCAACAGAGCAAGACTCCATCTCAAAAAGAAAAAAACAAAAAACAATAACCACAAAAAAAACATATAAATTGTTTTCTGTTGTCATTATTTTGAGATGGGGGAAAGAGCCATGCCCCAAACTTCTGTAACCTCAATCAACACGGTAGCCTTTCTGAAGAGAGAGTGACAAGAGGGCTGTGGGCTAAACAGAAATTACAGAGGGCAGTCTGGGCATGGTGGCTCATACTCCTAGCATTCTGGGAGGCTGAGCAAGGAGCGATTGCTTAAGAGCAGGTTTCAAGACGAGCCTAAGCAACATAGTAGAACCCTGTCTTTCTAAAAAAAAAAAAAAAAAAAAAAAGAAAGAATTAGCCAGTATGTTGGCGTGCACCTGTAGTCCCAGCTACTCAAGCGGCGGAGGCAGGAGAATTGCTTAAGCCCAGGAGGTAGAGGAGGCTGCAGTGAGCCATGTTTGCACCACTCACTCTAGCCAAGGTGGCAGAGTAAGACCTTATCTCAACAACAAAAAACAAAAAAAAAAAAGAAAAAGAAAAGAGAAAAACAATTAGCCCAGTTAGGTGGCATACGCCTGTAGTCCTAGCTATTCAGGAAGTTGAGGCAGGAGGATCACTTAAGCCCGGGAGTTTGAGGCTACAGTGAGCTATGATCATGCCACTGTACTCCAGCCTGGGTGACACAGCAAGACCCACCGCATGTATATGTGTGTGTGCGTGTATATTTAATTTTATATATATATACATAATTAAATAAATAGGGAGGGGAGTCAACTCTGGGTTTATTCAGTGTTCTGCCAGACCACAAAACACCATCTAGGAACCCTGAGGCATCTTGCCCTCCTGGCGGCTCACTGCTGCTTTGGTGTATCTCATTCAGTGAGCTACCTGGTGAGGTAAGTGAATGATCTGGAGCAAGTCAATGGCTTGCCACTCTTGCTCTGATAAAAGAGATATAATTTGTTTTACTTTAAGGCTTTTTTTTTTTTAAATAGAAATGGGATCTTGCTATGTTGCCTAGGCTGGCCTCAAATTTCTGAGCTCAACCAATTTGCCTGCCTCAGCCTCCTAAGTAGCTGGGACTGCAGACACACACTATTATGCCCAGCTAAGGCATATTTTGATTACACTGGAGGAAAAATTAGGAAATTTGATTTCTCAGGGAACACTGCTTTATCAAATAACATTCTAAGGCTTCTCCAATTTGATATATTTTCTAAATATCCAGAAGAAAATGAATTAAAATCATAAAAGGGAACAGCATGACTTTATTTCTTTGCAGGTCAGTCACCTCTGACTTCCAAAAAGATCCTGCAATTTAACATTACCTGAGGGAATGTATTTTAAAGTTTCCCCAAAAGCTGACAAAATTTTAATCAAGTAAGACATTAGAAAACTAACAAGTTTTTGTTTCAAGGACTGTATTTCCAAAAATTGTATCTTTCCAAGCAAATAATTACCTTCCCCATTTGGCAAAATAGCTTTATTAAAAATTAAAAAACAAAACCAAAAAAATTTCCTAATTTCATCTTAGCTGATAAACACTATTCAGCCTTATTTCCTCAAGTTATTTGTGTAACAATTTTTACTAAACAATCAGATTATGCTACAAATAGTTTTCTGTATTATTTCATTTAACACATCTTAGATTTACTGACAATCTCATCACCCCTACGTGAGTAAGGAAAAGGGATTACTCAATCCCCAAATAATGGTTGTATTTTCAATCTGCTGTATCTGTGTTTCTGTAGCATAAAGTCATTACCAGCTTATCAAAAAGTGACAACCAACATTTCTCTCTTTAGAGTGGCCCAAGGTAGCTTGGGCTAGCTTTGGACTCAGAGTATCTATGGCTGGGCTGAGTGATGAGTCCCTGACCTGCCAGCCAAGGAGCAAACTCTGCCTGTGGCACATTCACCAAGGAAATGCTCTGCTGCCAGCCTCTCAGCAACCGACCAGTTCAACTGACCGCAAAGGCTTTGCTGTTTTACTCTCTTACTTTTCAAAGCTCAGCACTTCCAATGCTTCTCCTTCACTAAGCCACGAACTCAGTTCTCTGGTCTTGAGGGAGACTGCGCATCACCCTTCTGCATTCACAGAAGGGCTTACTTACCCTCTGCTTCATTTCTTTACTGCCACCCCCCACCATAATGCAGCCTTCCTCTCTCCTGGTCACTCAATTCTGTTTAAAAGCCTTTGAGATTCAAGATCCTGTCAAAAGTTTTTGAGCAAATAAGTAGAAAGAAGCATCGACACCTTCCCCTGTCATTCAAATGCCTATTTACTTCCTCAAGCAATTTTCTCCTGTAGAAACTGCTCTCTAAATCAGCTGTTTTAGGTGCTCCGTGACTATGATATGCAATAAAAAGAAATAAGACTTAGCCCGGGAAAAACTTGTTTTTTTCTCTAGTTCTGAAACACCATGATCGGGTGCCTTCCTTCCACTCCTCAACGCCTGCCCTGCACTCAAGCCATGCTCAGCCTCACTCGTCCCCTACACCATACTTGGAAGCAGTCATCCCCCCTCTGCCCTTCTGTTTTTCATGCACCCTGGGAGGGCACCACTCCTCCCCAGCTCGCCCCTCTGATTCTGCCTGGAGAGTTGAGTGCCTGGTCCATACAACCTGCCCTGACCGCTGCAGCCCACGCGGATCTGCCACCCTTCAACCTGTACTTGCCTGGCAGTGCCTCTCCCTGTTCGATGGCCTCCCACACCACTGTCTCCTTCATGTGTCAGAAGCACACACCTCGCTCCACCAATAAGACTGCTGACAAATCTAAGTCCTCTACAGTCATTACCACTTTGAGGCCAAATGTAAACATCCTGCAGAGGAGAAGAGGGCTTCCTGGGCAAGTGTCTCTAAGCCTAGGAAATGAACCCTTTATCCTCCACAGAGGCCCGGCCTGGGCTGGGGCAGTGCTATGGTCCTCACACTGGGATCCATTACAGAGTCGCTTTGCTCAAGTCAGCTTTACTGCTGCATTTATAACACACAAGTCACAAACGAGACTTCTGAAGCACTGACAGACTCTCCCAGTGGAAGGGGATCTTCAAAGTCAACTAGCTTCTTCCAGTAGCTGGGCAGGTGGTAAGCGCAGACAGCTCCTTCTAGGACTTCAACTTGGCCACCCAGGCAGGTCAACCAATTAAATCCATTTTGGCCTTGTAGACTAAGAATTCCAATTCCTCTTCGACAGAGCCACCCTTAAATTGACAACAAATGTCATCCCCATAGACTTGTCTTCTTTTCCCTAAATTTGGTAGAGTCCCTTATGAGTTTCTTCCTCCAGAGGCCTGGTTTACAGGCTCCTCAAAACATGAGCCTCAGAAAAGTAGGACTGCACTGCTAGCAAAAATGTAGCCTAGCTCTATCAGACCTTAAATATTTAGGCAAAAGGAGAGAGAATTCCTGGGGCAGAAAACCTTCCTTCAGTTGAGGGGCAAAGCAAAGGCAGACAAGAGGAAATGCAATGCAGTTGGGAAAACTGTGCCAGTAAACCTCAAGATTGTCACTAACTCCTAGGGGATTTTCTACGTAATGGAAAACAGAGCTTACTTTGTGCAGTTACACTTTAGGACCTACATGACTAGAACATAGCCTACTTTGTAAATGTAGCAATAGTTATAAATTAACATTCTACGTAACATCAGACGTAGGCACAACCAAATATAAAGAAAAATGGGGCTGGGTGCGGTGGCTCAAGCCTGTAATCCCAGCACGTTTGGGAGGCTGAGACAGATGGATCACTTGAGGCCAGGAGTTTCAGACTAACCTGGCCAACATGGCGAAACCCTGTCTCTACTAAAAATGCAAAAATTGGGCTGGGTGCGGTAGCTCACGCCTGTAATCCCAACACTTTGGGAGACTGAGGTGGTCAGATCATGAGGTCAAGAGAAGGAGACCATCCTGGCCAACATGGTGAAATGCTGTCTCTACTAAGAATACAAAAATTAGCTGGGCGTGGTGGCGCATGCCCATAGTCCCAGTTACTTAGGAGGCTTAGTCAGGAGAATCGCTTGAACCCAGGAGGCAGAGGCTGCAGTAGTGAGCCGAGATCATGCCACTGCACTCCAGCCTTGGCGACGAAGTGAAACTCTGTCTCAAAAAAAAAAAAAAAGAAAGAAAGAAAGAAAAGTGGTTTGGGCATGGTGGCTCATGCCTGTAATCCCAACAAATAGGGAGGCAGAGGAGGAAGGATAGCTTCAGGTTAGGAGCTCAAGACCAGCCTGAACAACACAGCAAAACCCAGTTCTCCATAAAAAGAAAGAAAAAGAAATCAGCCAGGTGTGGTAGCATGCACCTGTAGTCCTAGCAACCTGGGAGGCTGAGGCGGAAAAACTGCTTGAGCCCAGGAGGCTGAGGGTGCAGTAAGATGTGTGGGCACCACTGCACTCCATGCACTCCAGCCTGGGTGACAGAGTGAGACCCTGTCTCAACAACAACAAAAAAAAGGAAATACTTTCCAAAATCAAATTTAAATGTGGAAGTGTTTTGTAATGCTCTAAGTATTACCTCCTCACCACAGTGCTTCCTCAGAGATAATGAAACAGCTCATAATGTTCCCCCAGGTATGCTGGAACTAGGAACTAATATGTGTTATCTCCATGAAAGCCTAAATGGAGAGAATATTCTTCGGCAGTCTGTGATAGGGCTGACTTCATTAAGGAGGGCTCTTAAAGCTACAACTCACCAGAAGAAAGCTGTTGTTATAAGATTCAGGTGGGAGACATCATGCTTTTCTCTCTGAAAACAAGCAATCTAATTTAAGGACAAATAAAGAAAAGCTCACCAATCAGTTGACAAAATAGCTTTTAAAAGAAAGAAAAGCTCACCAATCAGTTGACAAAATAGCTTTTAAAAGTTAGGCCAAGGGTAACAGACTCATAAATACAAGAAGAATATGACAGAATCACCCTGGTTATTTGTAGATTTCTTTTTCTTTCAAGCCAGTAGCTATTTGGTGAGTACCTTCTGTGTGCCTCAAGCAGGGGGCAAGCAGCCTCCAACACTTAGCAGCCAGAGCATGCATTTACTGAATGGAAAAACTGACAAGGCTCTAAGGATTGGCTATGCTCAGGGAACAGACCATCTTGGTCTGTTCCAGATTTTCTAGACTATTACGTCAATAGATTGTTTTAATTGGTGGTGGAGGAGGCCTTGGCCTTTTCCTTAGATTTATTTCACAAATATAAATTCTTATTGCCACCTGCTGGCAGCATCGGGCTCTGCTACTGTCTTCCAACCACTGGCAAATTTAACAAAACCCTGTGTGCTAGTGCACACAAGTCTCCCTCTCTGTGTTTAAATAACCAAAATTTAAAGAGTCTACACTGTTGTGTAACTACACAGTGTAACTCAGACTTTAGCCATGTGTCTACAATAGCTCTGTGCACACCTGGCTTTCTTATGTCTGATGCTATTTATCATGAAAATAAACTTGAATAGTTCAGGATTCTAAAACCAGTATCATTCATCTTTGTTAATGACCTCGATGCCAAAGATCAGGTGGTGCGGTTAGCCTCCCAACCTCATTTTGTCCAGAGTTTAATTTATAGGGAAGAATAAACGAAAGGAGAGAGTGGTGAGCCCTTCCTACTTTGTTCAGATCTCAATCCCAAGTTAGAGACGAGGCCACTATCATCAAGAAGGTGGTTGTACAGCTTATTAGAAAAGCAGCAGGCTTATTTTCCTAATTGTCTTTGCTTTTGGATAGTGTTAACTATAGTGCATACTTCCTTGCTCAGGCTGGTCTCAAACTCCTGGATATAAGCAATCCTTCCTCCTCACCTCTCAAAGTGTTGGGATTACAGGTGTGAGCCACTGCACCCAGCTCATACTTCCCTGGCTAGAAGAAGGATTAAAAATGGTCTATGAATTGAACATCCACAGGGTATATGTATATAGGGCAGTGTGTGTGTATTCAAAAAAAATTAGCTCAAGTTCATGAAAAGCAGAGTTCAGCAGACCGTTAACACACTTTTATGGTGTGCCAGAAATATTCAGTTCAACATTTGGGTATCTACTATGGGTCAGGCATGGGACAAGAAGCTTATCTTACAAATAGGATACAGGTTTTATTTTCAAGGACTACATATAATAGTATAGGGAATCACTCCAAATTTCACAAATCCCCCTTTGAAAGGCACCATCTACTCATTTCTTATGCTTCTTAGATAGAATTCTGGGCCTTACTCTGCCACACTCTTAGACACCTGATTTTCAAAATTCATTAAGCATCATTAACACTTCAAACCCCATCCACCATAGAAAAGAAGGGCTCCATATAAATTCTGAAGTGAGGTCACGGCATGTGTCAGGCTACAAGTACACAAATGCTCATAACACAAACGCTGGGGCCTACATCTGTCCAAGAAGCTAAAAGTTTCCTCAACAACCAGGTGTCACTAAAACCACACTTACATCCTCTTAACTTCACTTGCAGCTCATCTGCCAAATTTTATCCCTTTCTTCTTTCCGTATGAAACATGTCATGCATTTTACAAGTTTATAATATGCACAGTATAGAGAAAAAGATTAAAATGGACACTATGTGCCCACCATGCAACTTAAGCAGCAGAACATTCCCAGGGCCTTGAAGCCCCACATGGTCCTGCCCAGTTGTACCCCTCCCTCCATGCCACCTGGTAACTTATCACCATCTTACCCATTTTTAAGATCCATCTCCAAACTCATTTTCTTTAGCTCTACAGCTGCAAAGTACATGTGTAATGAAACTACAACATTCTTTGTTCTCCAAGCCTGATCAATCACCCTATGCTGACCAGGAATCAGAAAAGAGAACACCAAGAGCAGGAGCCGTGTCACACTCATCTCTGTACCCCAGCACCTAGCCCAGGCCCATTTGTTGGTGACTGCTTATTTCATCTAAACCAAGATTCGCAAAACAAAAACACAAACACTGCAAAGGAATCAACAGGTATGCCCTGCAGAGAGGAACAAACGTTCCTTTCCTTCCTTACCTCTGCTTCTACCTGCTGCTGAGTTCGGTTGTGGTTATCTTTGTACTGGTTGGCTCTCAGAACTTGCTGCTCGATGCCCAGCAGAACTGCTTCACAGCCGTCACACCTACAATGGAGAAAACCAGCCCTGAGCTGCAGAAAGGCCTGGGAAGTCTCTTCCAGCCTCTGAAATCTTCCTCCCCAACAGCTCTCCCCAGAGTCTTACATGGACCTCCTTTAATACTCCTTCTGCCACATCTCTTGCCCATTCACTCCTTCCAAAAGACAAGCACTTCTAAATACCTACTGCAGGACATAACGCAGGACATAAGGAGACAAATATGGTAGTCTGAGGCTAGTTTCTTAGAATATAGCTTTAATTTTCAACTTTGTATCTCATGGAAGATGGTTTTGTAGCACCTAAGATTAAAGAAAGTAGGACAGGCTGGGTGTGGTGGCTCACGTCTGTAACGCTGGCACTTTGGGAGGGCAACGAGGGTGGATGACAAGGTCAGGAGTTCGAGACCAGCCTAGCCAACACAGTGAAACCCCGTTTCTACTAAAAATACAAAAATTAGCCGGGTGTGGTGCCACACACCTGTAGTCCCAGCTACTTGAAAGGCTAAGGCGGGAGAGTATCTTGAACCCGGGAAGTGAAGGTTGCAGTGAGCCAAGACCACACCACTGCACTCCAGCCTAGGTGACAGAGTGAGACTCTGTCTCAGAAAAAAAAAAAAAAAAAGAAGGTAGGATAGATTTTAGAGATGGCATTGAGTAATCCTTTTCTCAACAGAAAAAAAAAGATTTTCTAAAAGCATCCTATTTTGAAGATTCCTCCTTTTCTCAGAAGTTTAAGTTACTTCCTAATTGCCATACCCTTCCTATTTTATTTTCCTCACTGTTAACTTTTTTAAAAACAAAAACGTTGAAAGAATATTACAATGAATATCCCTATACCTCCACTTAAGATCCAACAGCTGTGAGCATTTTGCCATATGTGTGGTACCCCTCAGCAAATCAATTTTGTTTCAATCTACCACCAGTGCCTAAACATGAGTTGTAAGCATCTCTACTAGTAAACATACTGTAGTAACCAGTTAGTCTGGCACCTCTATGTCAAACATATTGGGGACTTAGAAACTGGAAAGCAGACTATGGACATGCAAAAACTGTGTCAGCAATTTCAAAAACAGAATAGGACAGCCAACTTTGGCAGGTTCAGAAACTAGATTTTGTGTGCCAGACCATTTTGTGATGGGGTATTTCTAAGTTTATTTCTATTCTAAGTTTCGTAACCTATTGAAAACTTCCATTTGTGTCAGATGTTGTACAGAGAAGGTGTTTGGGGCCACACCTGGGACAGAACTTGGGGCGAGGGGTGAGCAACACATGTCATGAGGTAGAGTAGCTTAAGTGAGGGAGACCTGGGGGCATCAGACCCCAGGAAGTCAAAGTGGCACTGCTCCTCTCTGGATATACTTCTCTCAGGGATGAGCAGAGATTCCATTTCTCTCCCTAACCTGTGCACAAAGCTCGCCAGCTCTGCTTCATGGCTTCCAACATGCCATGTGCCTACCTGGGAACATACTCTCCTCACCTCCAGGCATACGATGACCCTGCCTCTCCTTCAAAACTGAGCTAAAACTTCTCCAATAAGTCCATCTGGCTTTATAAGCCCCAAATAATTTAAATCACTCCATAGTAAATCCTCATAGAATGTGTGACAGCTCTTGCAAATATCAAATTCCATAAAAACAGGGAACACCCAAATGTCCCAAGGCTTTTTATATACCAGAATATAGTTATCCGATATTCTATGGATGAGTCTGTATTCCAACTTAGAATGACCCACTCCTTGTTTTCCATGTCCCTCATGATGTTTTACAAACACTAGCCCAATAAGCTACTGATTTTGAACGCATGTTCTTTTATCCTAAGAATCTTACAAACACGTTAACTCCCACAGGGATAGAAAAATTAAGAAGAACAAAGAAAGACTCTTACAAGCACTAACCTTCTTAAGTTCAGTAAACTTTGAGTCTGAGTTTGGAAAGGGCAGGACTAGCCTCACACAGTCAGGACACATAGGCTCCACCTGCTAACCCTGGGCATTTTATGGCCCACTTTTAAATAGCCCCCAGTTGCATTTAAGGCAAGAACTATTTTACAACCAAGGCACCAGGAGGCCTGAAATGACTCCTGTTGTCACCCACCTGTGATCACAAATGTAGTCCCACTCTCTGGCTCACTGTCCTAAAGCCCCAGCTCCCAGGCAGCCACAGGCCCACCCCAAACCCTCAGCTGACACCAAGAAATCACATTTTTGCAAGAAGAGGAACAAAAGACATGCTAGGTATCCCCCTCCTTTTAGCCTCACCATTCATGCAGGGTCTTAACAATATTATTGATATCCTTCTTTCGGATGTCACGGCCAATGCAGAAATCCACTTCCAGCAGCTGGTTTCGCTGGTCCAACTTGCCCTGGATGATGTCAGTGTAGACAGCCTCAATGATGAGGTCTTCTAGTTCCCGGAGATTCCGCATCTCAAGGTCTTTCAGCAACACGGAGTAGGGGATACACTGTAGATAAGGCCATGTGATCGTTATAGAAACCATCTGGCAAGCATTAGCGAAAATGCAGGTATTACCCACATAGCCAACAGCTGCCTCTAGGCTCAGGAACTGCAGGCTAGTGGTAATTACTAATGGCTAGGACAACAAGAGACGGATCATGAACGATGAAGAAGACCCATCAACATCTAAGAAAGCAACCCCCTGGTTCTCTGCCTCCTTGGCTTCACCCAGCCTTCAGATTTCACATGCTGCGGCATACCTGCAGAGATCCTAAAAACTTCTACCAGTGGAGAGAAAAGGAACTACTCAGTATATGCCACTCTGCCACCTTCTGGAAGCTTTCAGATTTTGCCAGATCACCATAATCTCCAATAGATTCCAGACACTGGAGAGAACTGGCTACACACAACAAAGTGCAAAAACAAACAAAAAAACCTGCAGGCCAGCGCATCTACCGATAGGTGGCCAATGGGGACTGCCAACTCAGAGGTCATCCTGAAGTTTGCATCTGTTTTCTCAGACACTTAGAACCACTATGAATTCCCAACAATAGTTCTTTACTGGGCTGTACCAACATTCTGCATGACTCCAAGACTCCAGTTTTCTGCAAATCCTCTGCCATATCACTACTAGTTTGGAAATTAACACAGTGATCAAATCTGTAGAAACAGACATGAGGAAGATCTATATAGAGAAGAGAGCAAATATAACTAGAAGGGTTATCTATGGCTAAAGGCATGATATCCATGGGCAGTAGGTGGACTTACAATGACAGGTTACAGAAATTAGGAAAAGGTCACTGCTACTTCTTTACTATACTTGAGAAGTCCATAATCAGGACATGAAAAAAGGTCAGGTCCTCATTTCCCAACATAATAGGTCTCCCACCTGAAATGCTAGGCTGAGAATCAGAAACGTGTCATTTTATCAGATAAAATGATTTCAGCAACTGAAATCACAATCCAAGAACAAAACAGACCAAGTGCAGTGGTTCACACCTGTAATCCCAACACTACGGGAGGCTAAAATGGGAGGAATGCTTGAGGTCAGGGGTTTGAGACCAGCCTAGGCAACATGGTAAGACCCCTGTCTCAATTTAAAAAAATTGTTTTAAGTTAAAAAATAAAGTAATATGTAGATAATAATTCTATATATATATAATTTTCTATATCTATGTCTATATAATTTTATATATATAATTTTATATATATATATATATATATATATATATATATATATATGTATGTATGTCTTGGCCAGGCATCATGGCTCACGCCTGTAATCCCAGCCCTTTGGGAGGCCAAGGCAGGTGGATAATCTGAGGTCAGGAGTTTAAGACCAGCCTGACTAACATGGTGAAACCCCATCTCTACTAAAAATTAGTTGGGCGTGGTGGTGCATGCCTGTTAATGCCAGCTCTTCAGGAGACTGAGGCAGGAGAATCACTTGAACCCAGGAGGCAGAGGTTGCAGTGAGCTGAGATCAAGCCAGTGCACTCCAGCCTAGGCAACAAGAACAAAACTCTGTCCTTTCAAAAAAAAAAAAAAAAAGGACATATTATCACTGAAACTCAATCATGGAGAGAAAATGCTAAAACCAAAATTTTTTTAAAGGCATAGTCCCACAAAAATTTAGGCATTTAGGCTGGGATTAGGCAGAGAGCCAAAATCAACTATACATTAACTAAATCTGGACCCTCATTACTAATGGTTATGAGCAGCTGGCTGCAAGTAGTCTTCTAAATCAACTGTGGGAGAGGACTTGGAGGTACAGTGAAATAGGTGGTATCTTATATAAGGTTAGAGTCTAAAGTTAGCATAGGAGACACAAATTCCAATTAGTGTAATAAACCTTGAAGATCCCAGAGAAAGGTAGTATATTAAAAATCTAGGCTGGGCATGGTGGCTCACGCTTGTAATCCCAGCACTTTGGGAGGCTGAGGTGGGTGGATCACCTGAGGTCAGGAGTTCAAGGCTAGCCTGGCCAACATGGAGAAATCCTGTCTCTACTAAAAATACAAAAAATCAGCCAGGCATGGTGGCGTATGCCTGTAATCCCTGCTACTCGGTAGGCTGAGATGAGATAGGAAAATCATTTGAACCCGGGAGGCGGGGGCTGTGGTAAGCAGATATCACGCCATTGCACTCCAGCCTGAGCAACAAGAGCAAAACTCCGACTCCAAAAAAAAAAAAAATCTAGTAAGTCAACATAGCAAGTTTTTCCTCTAGCTTGGGCACAGTTCACTGTACACTGAGCAACAGATAAAGTTATTAACTTGCCTTGAGATGCCTTGCTATTTGAAAAATGTCTATCTTTAACAGCAGTCTCCCCTTAATATGGGAAAATGCTCATCCCACATGAGGTACCACAGCATGCCACATATGCTTCCTGTATGGAATGGGGAGTACTTGTCTACACCATTTTATCTTTTCCTCTGTAAAACAAATTTTATGCATTAATGATGTGACTCTCTTATGTGCAGCTGGGACTTCCCTCATCGATGCCAGTGAGACAGCTGACTTGGGGTGAAGAGGAACACAGGCGAGGGCTCAGGACCATACCTTCATTCTTGATGCCAAGCTCACGATGGTAAGATGCTTCAGCTTGTTCTGCTGAGCTGTGCTCAGTTCTGGCAGGCTCTCCTTGTTGGCTGCTCGGTCCCACCCACCACAAAAATCAAGACATAAAATAAAATTAGGATTTCTTTTATGGAATAAGCTCACCAACTCCCCAAACCAAATCTACTACTGAATCACTATGATGACTTTGCACTTATTCATCTGGCAAATACTGCCATCTTCTTTGGAGGACCATGTAGTTCCAAAGAAAAGACTCAGTCTCTACACATCAAGTTTAGTCTCCTAAAAACTGAACAAACAAAATGATATGGCAATTATCTTAATGGAGCACTATTTGTGCCCCTTGTGCCATTCAATTAAGTTAAACACATCTTCATTGAGCATCTGTTATGTGCAATGCTCTGTCTTGAGAAGAATCAAGGATGAATAAGATGGGCTTTGCCAGGGCTGCTGCATGGCACAACTCCAGGGCCACCAACCACCTGGAGGTGTGCAACTTAATGGCCCTGGACTTCTCCTCAGTCTTATAATCAGATGTTTCAATAGCTACAAATGCAAGGCAGAACTACCAGATAAAAGGTACAAGCTACCAGAAGAGAGGAGGAGAGGGATGGGGAGGAGGTAGAGGGTGAGAGGAAGAGAGAGAGGGAAAGAGAACAGTATCATTTGGGAGGTACAGGAGATAAAAAGAAAGACTTCATGGAAGAGATGGAGTTAGAGTTGAGCCTTGAGGAAGAGGTAAAATTTCAGTAATAACCATAAATGATAACAGCAAGGGCAGCAGCTGCAGCAGCTAACATAAATAGCAAGCTTTACATCTTGTAGATCACACAGATCCACACACCCAGTTCGTCTTCACAACAACCGCACAAGACTCTAAGTGTCATCAATTCCTTCACCACAATTCTGGGTTCCAAAAAGCTGAATCCGAACTAATTTTTTTTCTTAAGCATGGTGCTGAAATTCATCTGGTGGGAATTTCTGACCTGAACCAAGACAGGCTTTTTGTCCCACTTGTTGTGAATATTCACCCGTTTTGCTGCAAAATTATGAATGTGTTTAATTGCCCACATTCTTCTGAAAATGCTACATAAAGAGGCATGTGCATCACATTACCTTTTTAAAGTCCCCAAAGTTCTAAATTCTGAAACATCTACCCTCAAGGAGTATAGGTAAGGAATAATGGACTTATATTGTTACTCCCATTTTACAGATGAGGAAATTGAGATTACTTAGTCAAAGAACACACAACTAGTAGAAGTGGAGCCAGACTAACAATGGGCAGTCTGGTGACAGAGTCTGCACAATGCTGCCTCTTTATTTTGAGACGTAGACTCGCAGTGTCACCCAGGTTTTAATGCAGTGGCACGATCTCGGCTCACTGCAATCTCTGCCTGCTGGGTTCAAGCAATTCTCCTGCCTCAGCCTCCTGAGTAGCTGCGACTACAGGTGTGCGCCACCATGCCCAGCTAATTTTTTTTTTGTATTTTTAGTAGAGACAGGGTTTCACCATGTTGGCCAGGATGGTCTCAATCTCCTGATTTCGTGATTCGCCCACCTCGGCTTCCCAAAGTGCTGGGATTACAGGCGCGAGCCACCACGCCCGGTTGCTGCCTCTTCAGTAAGCAAAGATAGAAGAATAGAACACACTCACTGGAACAAAGGGAAGATCAGAAAAAAATGTGGTGTACCAGGAAGTGGCCAACTGTCCGGTCTGACAGCAGCACAAAGTAGAAGTGACAAGGGAGAAAGGAGGAGAAGTCAGGGATATCGCAGAGAAGGCCCTGAGTGGCTACTGTCAAACCATTAAAAAAGGGTAGGAAAGCCAGAAAAAACACGGTTTGGGCAGAAGGTAAGTTAGTGGTTGGATATACAAGTACCTCATTCCTAATATTTAAGATTCTAATTTAAAATGACTCAAATGCCCTACAATAGAAAATGGGCTAGATTATAAAGCATTAGATTATGAAATATTAAAAATTATTACAAAGATGTAAAATATGGATGTCTATAAGTGGGAAACAAGCAAGACATAAAATTGTATACATAGTTATACCTATGTAATACAAAACACAAACATAAGGGGCACAAAAAAAGTCCAGCATCTAAATGTTTGATGGAGACACAACTATAAGCAACTTTTATTTATTTATTATTTTTATTTAATTTTTTTTTTTGAGACTGAGTCTCACTCTGTCGCCCAGGCTGGAGTACAGTGGTGCGATCTCAGCTTACTACAATCTCCATCTCTCAGGTTCAAGCAATTCTGCTGCCTCAGCTGCCCGAGTAGCTGGGATTACAAGTGCCCACCACCAAGCCCAGCTAATTTTTGTATTTTTAGTAAAGACAGTGTTTCACCATGTTGGCCAGGCTGGTGTCGAACTGCTGACCTCAAGTGATCTGCCTGCCTCAGCCTCCCAAAGCGCTGGGATTACAGCATGAGCCACCACACCCAGCCTATGGTGACTTTTTAAAAATCTATTTTCCAAATTTTCTTCAATATGCTATTATTTTGATAATATTTAAAATGTTAAAATATTCTACAGGTGTGTATTCTGACACTTCATAGCACTCCCAAGAGCCCTACAAACACCAGTCCTCAAGAACCTCATCTGGAAAATAAACAAGGGCTCCATTTGTGGATGAGCACACACAGTCCCCTTTTTTTTTTTTCTTTTTTTGAGATGCAGTTTCACTCTTGTTGCACAGACTGAAGTGCAATGGCACGATCTTGGCTCACCACAACCTCCGCCTCCCAGGTTCAAGCGATTCTCCTGCCTCAGCCTCCAGAGTAGCTGGGATTATAGGCATGTACCACCACGCCCAGCTAATTTTTTGTATTTTTAGTAGAGACAGGGTTTCTCCATGTTGGTCAAGCTGATCTCGAACTCCCAACCTCAGATGATCCGCCCGCCTTGGCCTCTCAAAGTGCTGGGATTAAAGCCACTGCACCCAGCCACACAATCCCCGTTTTACCCACTAGAATATAAAAGGTTACAAGGAAAATTCTCTTTGTGAGGTCGCCTACTGGGCACAGCAAAATGGGAGGCAGCCAGGTCAAGAAGTCTCCCCACTACCCCATGCTTTATATCTCAAACCTTGATGGTCTTCCAAACTGAGCAACATAATTAAGACAAGTCTTTTGAAGGATCTTCACCAACTCACCTATGTAATCTGGGTATGTCCCATAGGCAAACAGGTTCAACAACTGCAAATAAGCAGCATTAGCTCCTTCTGCAAGCTGAGGAGGAAAAAAAAAGTTCACCACGGACCAAACTGTCTACTAATTACTGTTGTGTTCACACAGAGGATAGGTGAGCATGTGTCAAAGATGCCATGGCTGTTTATTCTGTACTATTTGATTACTTGGCCCCTCAGGGTTCCTCCGACTCTGACTCTTCAGGAAAAAATAAACAAGATTATTAAAGCCCCAAATTTAATTTCTCTCTGAGTATCAGGCCCTGAGTATCAAGCTACTGTTTTACTTTCCACAGAGCATGCCCAAGGAACTGCTTTTCTCTCTCACACACATACAAAGCATTAAGCACTGGAAGCAGTTCAAATCTTCTCAAGATTCTGTTTGCATCAAAACAAAGACTAGAGCAGCCCTGTCTACATACCAGCTTGGCAAGTATGGTATGAGCTGTTACCAACCCAAAGTGAACAAAGCTCAGGACTGGTTCCAAGTTTCAGGACTACATGTGGACTATGAACCCTGGGAGAGACCAGCACATCATAAGGTATAAGAGAAAGCCAGGCTGGGACAGAAAACCAGGCTGGGAGAGAAAACCAGGATATCAGTCTGCCCCAAATAAAATGTTCATTAAAATTACTTACTCTTCACTGATGCTGATGGCAAAAAGCCATGTGTAGAAGAAAAACGAAAAGATCCACTGTTCTGCCCGGAACTTCTCTGCTGTCAATTACCATAACTGATTTTTTTTTTTTAAATCACAAACATGCTCCTGTTACCCTTCCAACTTACCAAGCTCAGTAAACTCTAAACAGAAATAGCAAGTGATATTCTACAGACAGCAATAGCGATACTACTCAATTTTGGCCATTGAAAAAAAAAAGGTTCCAAGAAATGCATCTATAATTTCAGATCACTGAAAAGCAACCAGCTTATTCTCAGCCCACATATGGAAAAACGCAAAGTATGGGGAGATAAAGGTGGTCTGCTAAGCACTCTATGGAGAACTCCAGCATCCTAATACCTCAGGTCACCAGAAACCTCCTAAAGTCCCTGAATCAGAGAGGGGAGAAACCTGGTAAAGACCATCCAATCTAGCCCCACTTTTCAGACACATAATTAACAAAACGAGCCAGAAAAGAGTATTTTCTCCAGGGCATATACTCCAAAACTTCTCCCACTGGCCTAAATCAATAAGGTCTTTCTGGCTTTAATTTCCATCCATCTCCTCTTAATCTTCCACAGTTACAAAACAACTACTTGGCATATTCATGCAGTCTTTTCAAGAACCTGAAGGAACACATTACCCCTTGGTCATCTCTTGTGTTGAAAAACGAACCCAGTTCTCTCAAATTTTCTTCATAAAACTCATTTTCCACTTCTGGTAAATGAAATTAGTATTGAAAGCCTACCGTGTGTCAGGCTATTCAGCTCTGAAGAAACAATGGTGAGCACTACAGACCTTACCCTCACAAAGCTTATAGTGTGGCAAGCAAGCCTGACATGAAATACAAACTTACGATGAAAAGGTAAAAGTGGCTCTTCTCCTCTCTGACCATCACTGGTAGAGGAGCCATGTGTGGGCATCTGAAATGGTTGGGCTGTGGGGAACTGCTCCAGTTTCCTCATCAAGAAGAATACACAGACACACAGCACTGAACTCAGTAACCTGAAGGCCGGCAATTCCTCTGGTTACAACTGGCTGATTCACCGAAACTCCTGTTAAACCTGACTGTGGGTGTGGAGCCAACAGCAAAGGTGTCGTGGTGGTCATGAAGATGATAAACTGCCCAAAGAAATCAAACCACCTCCTATATGCAAATCGCCACCACCAGGAATTCCAGGGCCGCTTTCAACAGCATCCAGCACATGCTCCACAAGAAGTACCACCACCCACATCTGTGCATGGCAGCCATCCACAGAGCCAGCACCAGCCCACACAGCCAGAAAACTGTGACGGTGAAGAGGAAGGGGACCTGCCCCACCAATCCACCAAAAGCTCCTGAACACCATCCTCCACCCCACAAAGCAATAAAGATGCTCACAGACTTTTCTCAAGTAAGTGAATAAATATAAATAAATAAAAGTGTTCAAAGTGGGAAGTAGAGGTTGAGAAGTATGGATTGCTTTACATCTCCTTATTCCACCTGTTCAATAGATCTTCTCATTTTTGAGGTACAATAACTAAAACTGGATATCCAAGATTTTAATAACAAGCAAGCAAACAAGTAAAATGAACTATTCTAGCTGTTCATGTCATATCTTTCTAACACATCTACTTTAGCACGACACTGCCCTTTTCCACAAGAACAATATACTCCTACCCATGTCCATTTTATATACAACAGCAGTAAGTTTCCGCTGTGTATGTCCCTGACCAATCTTCCTGATTGATACTGCACTGGAGATTTCTGGTCCCTATGAATGCCTGAATCTACCTTTATTAAACAGCCCATGCTTTCAGCACTACTTTTCTAATTTATCAGGACCAATCTGACTTTTTTACTATCTTTTAGATCATTATTAGCAACAATCTAATTTTACCCAAGGTAAGATGAAAATACTGGGTCAAAGGAGCCAAGGACAATCCTCTCAATCTCTTCCCCTGCCCCACCAGTTCCCATCCTTCTCTCAATAGGGTACCTCACAAGTTCACAAGACTTCAGCACTGAAATTCTTCGGAAACCTGGACAATTACAGAAAGGCTTAGAACAAATACAGAGAAATTGTTTGAAGATCGTTCTTACCTCCTGCACATTGGCTAGCTCCAGAAGTTCTCCAAAGACATACACTCCAGGGGCCTCTAAGACCTGGCTTATGAGAGCAGTGAGGGCTGAGCCACTGGTACCTTTGGCTAGTAAAATAAACTGCTCCAGGAGGTTACTTGAGGGTTTCTGTTCCCCTGCCATTCTCTGGCCTTGAAATCTGTCCAAAAGAAAAGTGTGTCAGTCATTCTTCCTTCTCCTTTGCAAAGTCTATGCCTATTTAGTGCTGGATCAAACACCAGAATACTTTAATTTTACAGTGTTCATAAATAAAAAACAGGCCAGGCACCGTGGCTCATGCCTGTAATCCCAGCACTTTGGGAGGCAGAGTCGGGTGGATCACCTGAGGTGAGGAGTTGGAGACCAGCCTGGCCAACATGGCAAAACCCCATCTCTACTAAAAATACAAAGATTAGCCAGGCTGGTGGCGGACACCTGTAGTCCCAGCTACTTGAGAGGCTGTGGCTTGAGAATCGCTTGAACCCAGGAGGTGGAGGTTGCAGTGAGCCAAGATTAGGTCTCCGTACTCCAGCCTGGGCAACAGAACAAGACAGTCTCAAAAAAAGAAAAAACAGTTCCTGAGTCCAGATGTAATACCACCTTGTGAGATGGGTGGAGTTCAAACTGGAGTTAAAAGAATCTTGTCCTAAATTCTGATGTTTGAAACACACTTTAAAAAAGTCATTTCACTTCCACCTGCCCTCCTCCAGAGGCAACACCTTCTAAATCCTTAAACCTGATCAAGACCTAAAGAAAAACACAGGAGTTTCTCAGCAGCTGTTTTATATCCACCTCGTTTATAGATTCAGGTTCAGAAATGGAGGATACTGCCCAAACACAGAGGCACCAGATGTAAGCAAAAGCAATCAGTTACAGCTCCCACTGTGTCATAAGAATCCCATCTACAGCCAGACACAGATAAGGAAAACACAAAAATTAGACACGAAAGATGTCTTATCAAGTCAGGTAAGCATAGGAAAAGGAAGACATCATTTTGAAAGAAAAACAGCGACATATTCAAACTAAGAACATGAATACTGTTTAAGACCATGGAGGAAAATCCCTGTATTCGGCCTCCTCCTGATACATGACATTTTAAATAAACGTGACTGCAGAATGTGTACAAAACCTCAAGATTTGAGAAAACAATGAAAATATTATATCACCACTCAGAAGACATTAGGTACAGGAGGGTCCCTCAACTGTATAATCTAATTACAAGCTAAGTGTACAGGAGTTCCAGGTAATATTTCTCCTCCAAGAATGATACATATTGGAGCAGGGTAACAAAATGAACAAAAGACGGTATAGTAGAGTGGAGCAAAGAACAATTCGAAGAACAGTTTGGTGCAAGAGAAACTAAGTTTTGTGGAAGCAGGCACACAGAATAGGAGCCCTTTCACAGTATTAGAGAAACAAGTATGTCGCCTCACTTAGGACTACCTAAGAAGGTCCGGCCAGACACAGGAAAAAAAAAAATTGAAGTGCTAGGGAACAACGGGTTTTGAGGAAGGAAGGGAAAGGGCAAAGAGAAGGGGAGAGGGCACAAGGAAGAAAGAAAGGAGCAGGGAAGAAAGGAGGGTCGGTGACTGTCAAGAGAGGAGGAGCGAAATGGCCCTTCCAAGTGGACCCGTGTGAAGAGACAGATGGGGATCTCTGCCAAGAGACTGAATGGAAGGAGGTGGGGGTAGAAAAGCGGTAGGGAAATAGAAACTTCGGTCCCTTCAAAAGATCTCGACTTAAAAGAGCAAAGCTTGTGGGCGCAGAGAATGTAAGGAGATGTCGCTTTCTTCTGGAGTGGGAGGGACAGAGGAGGCTAGGCACAGAGCGGAGATAAATTCCCGTCAGGGGAGGGCGCTATTTTGATGGACCAGAGTCGGGCAAACGGGCAGCCTTTGGGGATGGGAGAGCGAAGGCAGCCACAGCGGTGAAGCTGAGGGTCGCAAGCTGCAGCAGACTTCAGGGCTGGCGGTCTGTTCCAAGCTGGGCCGCAGGCGTGGAGTGAGGAGCCACGGGGCGCGCTCCCTAAGGCGGGGGCGGGGCGGTACGGCCGCGGGCTTCCTCGGCGCCGGGCGCTAAGCCGGATGGTGCGGCCGAGCTTGGAACGCCGGCCCCGCTCGGCCCACCCTCTCGCTAGCCCCTACCTGTCCGCGCCACCTCTAGGTCCTCTGAGTCGTTGGCTCGGCCTCCCGGCGCTTGCCCGCAGGTTGTCAAGCGTCCATGATCAGCCCGGCGTCCGGCACTTTTCTGCCTCCGCCGACCCGTCGCCCGTGCAGCTCCCCCGGAAGCCTCCCACCGCTGAACTCGCGTTCCGCCCACTCAAGGTTCCCTCAGCCGCGTTCACAGCCTTCGACCTCCGGTGGGGAAGTCAAAAGGGCGAGGTGGTGGGGAAGAGGCTGCAGCCCGGGAACCAGGAGGGGAGGCGATGGCTAGGGGCCAGAGGAGAGGAATGAGGCCTAGCCGGCACTGCCGCCCAGTCGTCGCTTTCGCCATCGCGGGCTCCAAAACCTTCCCTTAGGCTGCGCTTTCTTTCTTGGGAGCTCCCATGGCGACTGCGCGACCCCTGGGCACGGAGATACCTTAAGCCTACTACCTACCCCTTATTGAGCGTTTTTCCATGTGCCACGTGCTGTACATGCATTATCTCGTTGAATTCTCATAACTATGGCTAGTATTATTTTTCCCATTTTTCAAGTGAGTTAACTAAGTCCAGAAGTCAGAAAGTGGCAAAGCTTGCTTTGGAACCCAAGCTGAGGCCGAAGCCCATGTTCTTGATCTCTATTCAAAAAGTGTTTTAAAATAAGCAAGAGATGGGTTGAGCCAACAATGTTCTGTAACCAAGACAGCGTTGCATCTGGTGCTTACCAACTCCCCTGGGAAGATGGCTAAGAAATGCCACATAATTGAACACTTAAACTGATTCTTGTATACACCACAGTCTTTCAGGTCTTGAAAATGAGAGAAAAAAAGCCCTATTTGCCTATTGTGCATTACAATGCAGAAATGAGATAGGACAGATGCAAAGGCGCCTAGCACCAACCCATTCATTCATTTATTCAAAAACATTTCTTTAGCACCTATTATGTCCTGGAAAGTTATATGAAGATAAAACAAGGTTCTTCCCTTCAAAAGCTCCAATGTGTTAAATGCTATGAGGAAGATATGACAACAGTTTGGAAGCACGGAAGAGAAGAGGCTGGGGAAGTAAAAACAGGCAAAAAGTGAAAAAAGGCAGTAGTGCCTATTGTCACAGGCTTGCACCCTGCAGCATATGCTAATATCAAAAAGAAACCCAGAGTGGCTTGACCCCAGGGTTCAAGAGTGAGAAATGAGGAGTACACAGCTGGAGTCAGGTCATCAAGGGTCTTGGAATCCACATGCCAGGTACTGGGGAACTACTTAGGCTTTTTAAGCTAAGAAGAGGTATGAATAATTGCCTTTTTAGAGTGATCATGCTAGGTGCTATAGGAATGGATTGGATGTGGAGAGAAATGGAGGCAGGGAAATCCTCCAGTGAGGTGACTGATTTATTCTAGATAAAAGATTGTGAGATCTCAAACAAAGGTAGTGGCAACTGCTGGGTGCAGTGGCTCACGCCTGTAATCCCAACACTTTGGGAGGCTGAGGTGGGCAGATCACCTGAGGTCAGGAGTTCAAGACCAGCCTGGCCAACATGGCAAAACCCCATCTCTACTAAAAATACAAAAATTAGCTGGGCATGGTGATACGCACCTCTAATCCCAGCTACTCAGGAGATTGAGGCATGAGAAGTGCTTGAACCCAGGAGGTGGAGGTTGCAGTGAGCCAAGATTGCACCACTGCACTCCAGCCTGGGCGACATCTCAAAACAAACAAACAAACAAAAACAAAGGTAGTGGCCGTTAGGGATGAAAAAGAAGTGACATTTTTGGAGACATTTAGACTGTAGAATCTATAGGACTTGGTGACTTGGTGACCACTTGAATACAGGGAGAGGGAAGGAGCATAACTAACCCAGGATTCTGTCCTGGGAGGCCAGAGCTGTCTGGAGCTGGTGCTAGGTGAACAGGGCTATGGAAGAGGAGGGGCAAATATGGAAGTGAGAGAAAGACAAGTGAGTTTAGTTGGACTTCATAAAAATTTCAGCAATGTCTCCACTTCCTCCAGAATAATGTCCAGACTCCATACCTGCCATTTGGATTTAGTGTTTTGGTTTTTTTCTCTTAAGAGATGGAGTCTTACTCTGTCACCCAGGCTGGAGTGCAGTGGCATTATCATAGCTCACTGCAGCCTTGAACTTCTGGGCTCAAGGGATCCTACCACCTCCACCTCCCAAGTAGGTAGGACTACAGATGTGTGCCACCACAGTCAGCAAATTTATTCCTATTTTTTTTTTAGAGATGGGGTCTCACTATGTTGCTCAGGCTGGTCTTCGGCTCCTGATCTCAAGTGACCCTCCTATCGTGGCTCCCAGAGTGCTGGGATTACAGGTGTGAGCCACCACGCCCAGCCCATGGCTGCAGTTAAAGCCCTTCAAAGTGTGCTGACCTCCTAACTCCTCGAGCTTTGCTTTGTCGCACCCTACCCGCTTCACAGTCCAAACTCCCATGCCTGGCACAACTTAAACCTTCCTTCTCAGATAGCAGGCCTGTGCTCAAGCTTGCTCTCTCTTTTTTTGTAATGCTCTTATATATTCCTGTAAAAATCCTACCAACTCTACAAGCAAAGATTTCTAAAATCCAATGCAAAAAACACTAACCATAATAGAAAACATGGAACTATTGCACTATGTTAAAATTAAGAATTTCTGGCCAAGTATGGTGGCTCACGCCTGTAATCCCAGCACTGTGGGAGCCTGAGGTGGGCAGATCACGAGGTCAGGAGTTCGAGACCAGCCTGGCCAACATAGTGAAACCCTGTCTCTACCAAAAATACAAAAATTAGCTGGGCGTGGTGGTAGGAGCCTGTAGTCCCAGCTTCTTGGGAGGTTGAGGCAAGAGAATCACTTAAATTCGGGAAGCAGATGTTGCAGTGAGCTGAGATTGCACTCCAGCCTAGGCCACAGAGCAAGACTCCGTCTCAAAAAAAGAATTTCTGCTTGTTAGATGCAGTGGAGTATGCCCATAGTCCTACGATAGCTACTTGGGAGGCTGAGGCAGGAGGATCACTTGATCAATCCCAAGAGTTCAAGGTTGTAGTGGTACCTGTGAATAGCCACTGCATTCCAGCCTAAGCAACATAGCAGAGACCCCATTCCTTGAAATAATAATAATTTGTTTCAAAAGACACCAGTAAGAGAATGAAAAGACAAGCCACGCCTTGGAAAAGACATCAGCAAAGCATATATCAAAGAACTCCATATCTAGACTGTAAAGAACTACATATCAGTAAGAAGACAGCCCAATTTTTAAAAGTCGGGAAAAGAACAGGCACTTCACAAAAGAGGACATTCAACTAGCTAAGAAGCATACTGAAAGGTGCTCAACATCAGGAAAAATGTAAATAGATACCTTAACGAGATACCACATTCAGCTAGAATGGCTAAAATTAAGAAGACTGACAACAAACATCCGGTGTTGACAAGGATAAGAGGCACCTAGAACTCTCTCATATTTCTGGTGAAGATGTAAATTGGTACAATCATTTTGAAAGACTAGCAATGTCTCCTATCACTGATCATGTGTAAACCCTCCCTACACACCAGCAGTTCCTCTCCTGGAAGTGTGTGCAAGTGTCTACAAAAAGATACATGTAAGAATGCTCACTACAGCTTTGCTAATAATAGTCCAAAAAAATAACAACCCAAATGCCCACCAACAGTGGGAAAGATAAATTGTGGTATATACATACAACAGAATACTATTCAGCAGTTAAAAGGCTACACACAACATGGATGAATTTCACAAAAATACTGACAAGGTTAAAAAGCCAGACACATACTGTATGTACTCTATGATTACATTTAACTGAAATTCAAGAACTGACGAAACTGATCTATGGTGATACAGTCAGAAGAGTGATTATCTCAATATGTAAGAATGTAATAATGATTGGGAAGGAGCACTAGGTGTGCTAGAAATGTTCTTTATCTTGATTTGGGCAGCAGGGACAGGGGCGTATACCTATGTGAAAATTGTTCCCTTACTGTATGTATGTTATACCTCATTAACAAAAACTTTTTTAATGTGAAAAAAAAATTCAAGCTCAAATGCCACCTTCTCATTGAACTTTTGCCAGCTGCAACGAACCTTTTTATCAGGACCTCCTTAGCATTCTGATGTCATTTCTTTATGCCATTTTACCACACTCCATCTTGAATCTCAGTGGAGTCTCCTTATTTCCCTAAATAGATGTTTTGTTTATCTTCCTGGTGGCAGTGACCATGTCCTTCACCTTTTACCCACTCAGTGCCTGACAAATAACAGGCTGAGAACATGTTTGTTGAATTACATGCAAGAAAAAATTGGGTGAGTTCCCAGATGGGTGAAAGCGGGGACAGGCAGAGGAAGGAAGGCCAAGAGAAGGACATAGGAGGTCTCCAAGGAAACCATGGCTCACACTGCAATTTTACCTACTTCCTGAAATCACGTTAAATGTCACTTTGAGTGGCAAAGAACAAAACACCAAGTCCTACCTAGGCTGAAAATAAATAAATATCACACTCCCTCACTTACAAGAAATCACCAAATAAATGCTACCTAATCTCTGGGTGTTTCAACACTGGATGGGAAAACCGTTCAAGGAGAATAATAATTCACATTGCCATCCTGCTAAAAATATCACCTCCTTAGTGTGGTGCAGAGTCCGGACTGCAAGTCAGCAGACTTAGGGCCGAATTCTAACTCCGCCCGAACTTGCTGTGATCTGTGACCAGTCCCTTCGCCTCTCTGGGCCTCAGTTTCCTCATACGTAAAAACAGGGGGTAGATTAGCAAAGTCCCTTTCTGTATTGATATTGAGTATACAATCCATAGCTCTCCCGGTCCAAAGCAGGAATACAGCAAAAACCCCTGAAAAACACGTAAAAGGCGCCTCAAGCCAACAAGCAAGCACGACTTGAAGAAGTCATTTTGTTATATTTCACAGTTCAATCAGTGTTTTTGTTTGTTTGCTGCCTTACCATGATTTGCAGAAGATGTCTGAGTTCCATGTAAACAGAAGTTAACTCTCTGCAGGCTGTCATCTTCTTTGGAGGATGAGAAGGGTATTCCCGCCTGGTTTCAAGTCTCGGGATTCCGAAACCACCAACTCAGCTGGCGGGTTTATGAATTTGCGCACACTGCGCGGCACACCGGAGCCTTAAGTTACAGAGGAACCGAGTGCAGGGGATGTTGGGATTTGTAGTCCCCGGGCCTCTTTGTGGTGCGCTGGGATCTGTGGTCCCCAAGTGCGCCGCTGGAATGCTGGGAAATGTAGTCTGTCGCATCGCACAGTGCAACTAGCTGCCGTCTCAGACGGTTAGTGTGCTCAGCGGCGGAAGCAGGTCCCTAAAGCCTCTGTATATCCGAAGGCAACCCTCCGCTTGGACAAACTCTAGGCAACAACACCAGATGAATATTAGGTCCTTTGGGACTTCCCGGGGTGGGCCCTTCCCATTGACGTTCACAGTCCCCCTGCGAAGCCGCTGCGCGCTCCTATTGGCTGATTGGGATGCCAATCGCCAAGGCAGGCTTTCCATTGGTTCCAGGAGGGCACTCGAGGCTGGGGGGAAGGAGAAGGGATCAGGAGCGGGAGCTGAGAGGAGAGAGAGGCCGGTCCGGGTCTGGCCGCTGCTGCTGCTCTCCCGAGGTCTCCAGGCCGGGCTGCGGCTCCATCCTCGGCTCCTGGGCACCGTCTGCGAGGCTTCGCCGACCAGAGTGAGAAAGCCGCGTGCGGCGACCGCCGCATCATGTCAGCCGAGGACGAGCGGGCCAGGGAGATCCTGAGGGGCTTCAAACTGTATCCGCCCGGGAGCGGGGCGGGGCCGGGAGGACTTGGGAGACTGCCGCTCCCTGAGGAGACTGGCAGGGGGCGGGGGCCGCGCCAGGTGGGCCTCACCGAAGAAGGGCCGCGGCAGGGGAAAGGAAAGGAACAGCTTGCCGGGCCCCCGGAGGGACCAGGCGCGAGAGGCGGCCCCAGGGGCGTCCGGAGGGAGGACGGGGACGTTGACGGGAGCCCCGGGGGGTGGCGGGTGGGGACGGTGGAGCCTAGGGGACGGGGCTGCGAGAGGCGCCGGGCTTCGGAAACGCTGTCGGAGAGGCCGGCTGGGTTCCGATCCCCGGCCGGGACCCAGAGGCCAGGAGGGAGCTGCGGCCCACAGGGAAGGGCTGAGGGGGCGGGATGGGCTGATCTCGCAGGGTAGAAGCCCTCTGGCGGGAAGCCCACCCGAGGAACGGGAAACAGTGACTTGGAGCGGGCGACCTTGTGTGGGACAATTACCAGTGCTCTTTAAAACTCTCTCAGGTCCCCCACCGCACCGCACCCCACCCCCGTCTGGTTTCCACAACTTCTCTTCCAAACTTGTGGCTTGTTCCAGGGCTGGAGTAGTTGGGGGAGGTGGGGAAAGAGAAGTCCAAGATCGACCTTGTCTTAACACTCTTGGCCTTCTGAGGCATTGGTTGCTGCCTCCCCCTCACCGCCTCGGTTTTCTTTCCAGCTAGATGGGGATCATAGGCTTGGGTGTGGGATGCCTCGCGCTGGGACTCCTAGCCGAGGTGTCTTTGCTGGCTCCTGTCGGTGTGGTTAACGCCTAGCGGTGGTGGAGCTGTCCAGCAACGGTGTGATGTCGCTGGGGCCACGCTAGAATAGAGTAGGGTAGAAAAATCATTGCCTCGGGCCTGTTGTGGTGCCGATTTTGCAACCTCTCCTCGATGTGGGAAGGAAGCTTTGTGTTTTCGTGGAGTGTGTTAGGCTGTCACCGTATGATGCAGATGAAAAAAATGCAAACTTCTGTCTTCACATTTTCCATTCTCCTGCCGACTTTAATCTCTTCGTACATATTGTCTGTAATCTATAGTGCGGAACGTTCTTAAATTCCTCCCGCAGTGAAAAGGTAGTCATCACTTTTGGGCTCCTCCCTTGGAGGTTTAGTGCACTGTTCTCTTGGTCTGCTGTTGTGTTTTCACAATGTCCATGTCACCCTTACAAATTTTAATTGCTTTGCTATCATCAGAAACCAAGTTGGTAATACATTTTAGATCACAGTGCAAAAAGTACAGGTGAGATTTACAAATGGAAATCGATCTTTGCTTTTTAAAAAAATAAAGGCTATGTCCCCTTTGCATACTACCATTCGTGATAAACTTTAAGTACTTTTATGTAGTGGTTTGGTGGCAGCCTCTTTTAGCTCCATATGCCTTTCTGTGTTTCTCTCCATAAGGGATCATGTAGGTATGTAGGGATGACTAAAGTGGTAGAAAAGCTATGACATGGATTTTATTTTCCCTCAAGTAATTTATGTTATTACTTAACAAGAAACAATGTAATAATATTGTTACTTAACATGCTGCGTAGGCAGTAAACCACAGACTATGGAGAATTGAGAGTTTGAGAGGTTTCAGAAGCAGTATTTTCATCTGATTGGAAAAACCATATTGCTGAAAAGAAGAAAGGTCTTTTTAATGGCTTTTGAACAAGCAGAAAAGTTTGAGCTTCTCACTTTCAGTCTTGGCTCTTGAACCTGTTGAGAAAGAGGGTAAGAGACAAATACAAAAAAGAGTAGAAAGCAGAATCTGTGTCAGCCTACTAGAAGGAAAAGTGAATCAACCGATTCAGTGATGTTAGCGCATCCAGAAACAGGCTTTCAGGGAGAGCTTGACCTGAGCTAATTAAATCCTGAAGCACAAGGGAAGCAGCCACATCAAAAGTTAGCATGAGAGCAGTGGCGTGCTCATCCTCTGGTAGCCTTTATTGAACATCTGGGGAGTAAGAGAGAAAAGAAAAGCAGGAATGCTAGGATATGCTACTACCTTCAGGAAAAAGTGAAATTAATGTTGGCCAGATGCAATGACTCGCACCTGTAATCCCAGCACTTTGGGAGGCCGAGGTGGGCAGATCACCTTAAGTCAGGAGTTCGAGACCAGCCTGACCAACACGGAGAAACGCTGTTTCTACAAAAAATACAAAACTAGCTGGGTGTGGTGGTGCATGCCTGCAATCCCAGCTACTCGGGAGGCTGAGGCAGGAGATCACTTGAACCCAGGAGGCGGAGGTTGCTTTGAGCCGAGATTGCACCATTGCACTCCGGCCTGGGCAACAAGACTGAAACTCCGTCTCAAAATAAAAAAAGATAAAATGTTTTAATAAGGAACTATCTGACTGTTGTCCACTTTTTATTGGGTAAATAGATTTTCTGAACTTTCAGAGTATCTGTTTCTGTAAGAATAGTTTAACACTACAAAAAGAGTACCATTATGTTCTCCTACGAACAATATTGATAGTACTCAGTTGACCTGTTGACTAGGTCAGTCTTTTTTATTTGCCAGTTTGCACAACAAATGAGATCTTGTTTTAATTGGTATTCTCCTGGATCCCTAGATCCATGAAGAGGTAATGTAGCATAGTGGTTAAGAGCTATACTGGCCTGTGGCTATACTGCCTGCACTGGAATTCTCTCCCTGCACTCCTAGTTGTGTGTCCATGAGCAACTGCTTTAACCTCACCTCAATTTTCTTATCTGTAAAATGGGGAAAATGATAGTACCTATCGCATGGGTTGTGAGAGTAAATGAGTTGATATCTAAAGCATTTAGAAAAGCACCTTATCCTTAGTAAACATTATGCTTTAGCTAGTGTTATTCTTGTTATTATCAAAGAAGTTGTACATCTCGTCTACTCGGCCATTTCTTTTTCTTCTGTAAATTGTTTTTGCCTATTTTACTACTAAATTATTTTTTTCTTATTTGTAGATGTTCTTTACATATTTTAATATCAATCCTTTGCCTATTATGTATTTTGCAAATATTTTCTCTCAATGTATTGTCTCCTATTTTGTTGAACAGAATTTTTAAATTGTCATTTCAAATTTATTTTATTTTTTCAAAACAGAGTCTTGCACTATTGCCCAGTTTGAAGTGCAGTGGCGCAATCTTGGATCACTGCAATCTCCACCTTCCAGGTTCAAACAATTCTCCTTCCTCAGCTTCCCGAGTAGTTGGGATTACAGGCACATGCCACCACACCTGGCTAATTTTTGTATTTTTAGTAGAGACAGGGTTTCATCATGTTGGCCAGGCAGATCTCAAACTCCTGACCTTGTGATCCACCTGCCTCGGCCTCCCAAAGTGCTGGGATTACAGGTGTTAGCCACCGTACCTGGCCTCACATGTATTAATATTTTCCATCTAGCTTTTGCATTTTGTATCTTGTTTAAAAAGATCTTTCTTATCCCAAGATTGACTAAATATTCTTCTTTCTTCTCTTTTCAATGTTTACCTCTTTAATCCACTTGGAATGTATTTACACATTTGGTATGTAGTAGACATCTAAGTACTTCTGCTGTTTGGATAGCCAGTAGTTCCACTACTATTTACTAAGTAGTTAGTCCATCTTTTCCTCACTGTTTTGAAATGCCATCCTCGTCATATCCTAAATTTTCATAAGACATAGGTTTATTTTTGGATTCTTTATGTTTCATTGATCTATCTCTTCCTGTGCCTATACACACTTGGTTGAATTATTACAGCTTTATGATATGATTTAATGTAGTTTACAATAGGATTGGTCTGTGATTAACATAATATGTGTGTTTAAGGTCCCTATAAATATTTGTGCCCCTTTTGTTCACAGAGAAGCTTGCCCATATGCTCATAACAGATAGAAACATGAGGACTTGGCTGGGCATGGTGGCTCACGCCTGTAATCCCAGCATTTTGGGAGGCCAAGGTGGGAGGATTGCTCAAGGCCAGGAGTTCAAGACCAACCTGGCCAACATAGTGAGACCCCCAACTCTTAAAAAAAAAAATTAAAGTTACTCCATAAAAGTGAATACTGTGTACAAAAATCAGGTATAGTCTGAGTGAATTCAGTACAAGCCTTTGTGTTTGCCATCAGTTGTTTCAAAAACAAAATCTTATAAGATTTTATTCTCATATCACCTTCACCCCATCCCACTCTCCCTCTTTCAAAGTATCTGTTTTTGTGAGAATAGTTTATTACTACAAAAAGAGCACCATTGCCAGGCGCAGTGGCTCTTGCTTGTAATCCTAGCACTTTGGGAGGCCGAGGTGGGCAGATCACCTGAAGTCAGGAGTTTGAGACCAGCCTGACCAACATGGAGAAACCCCATCTCTACTAAAAAATACAAAATTAGCTGGTCGTGGTGGCACATGCCGGTAATCCCAGCTACTCAGGAGGCTGAGACAGAAGAATCGCTTGAACCCAGGAGGCAGAGGTTGCGGTGAGCTGAGATCGCGCCATTGCACTCCAGCCTGGGCAGCAAGAGCAAAACACCGTCAAAAAAAGAAAAGAAAAAAAAGAACACCATTATGATCTCTCACCAACAGCGTTGATAGTACTCAGTTTTCCACGTTGACTAGGTCAGTCTTTTTTGTTTTTGCTGGTTTGGACAACACGTGATCCTTGTTTTAATTTGTATTTTCCTGAATCCTAGATCCATAATAGCTAAAATAGCATAGTGGTTCAGAGCTATACTGAGCTGTGGAGCTATACTACCTCTCAAGAAATGCAAGGCTCTCATACACATTAAGAACCTTGCATTTCTTTCTTGTTTGTTAAAAGCATAACATTTCCTAATTGTAAATTAATGTTATGAATGAAATTCTACTTGGGGAACAGTAAGATTCACCTGCAAATATTTTTGATTTGAAAGCAGCTGACCTAGAGATTGATGTTTGTAAATCCCACATTTCCCATTTCGTTGCTTCAACAAAGGTCTGTTGGGTGACTGTTATGTATAGGGCACCATACACTTGAAGGATACAAAAATGAATGACTTACAGTCCCTTCTTTCCGGAAGCTTAACCAGCTTTATGTCTGTTTAGAAGGAATATCTTCAAAAGCAATGCATTTTTAAAAATTGTATTAATTTTCCTATTACAAACTCCAGCCACCTAGAGTGACCTTTGTAAATATTTTAATATAGTCCTCTAATGTAGCCAGTGTTTAATGTATTTTTTGTAAAAATGGAATTATAATTGTCATTTTGTAACTTGCTTTGATCACTTAATAATGGTTACTTTCAGTTGCTTTGACTGACATAGATTTGTCATAGAACTCTTTTTTTTGAGGTGGACTCTCGCCCTTGTCACCCAGGCTTGAGTGCAATGGCACAATCTCCACCTCCCAGATTCAAGCAATTCTGCTGCCTCAGCCTCCCAAGTAGCTGAGAGTATAGGTACCCGCCACCACACCCAGCTAATTTTTGTATTTTTAGTAGAGACAGGGTTTCACCATGTTGGCCAGGCTGGTTTCGAACTCCTGACCTCATGTAATCCACCTGCCTCGGCCTCCCAAAATGCTGGGATTGTAGGTGTGAGCCACCACACCCAGCATTTGTCACAGTAGTCTTATAGTAGCTTTCTAGTATTGTCTGCATCCCGTTTTGCCTATTTGAATACTTTTTTCATCAACATAAAAATATAACTATTAAATTAACAAGAAACTGACAGACTTCTATAAGAAAGAATTATACTTTTATGATTTTATTATCTTTATCTGGAATTTGCTTTGATATAAGATACGGAGTACTGATTTTGCTTTTTTTAATATTGGCTCATTGTTTCCATTTATTTATTTAATTCATTTATTTATACTTCAGATATTAATATAATATCCAGAATATATATGGCTCCCTACAAATCAGTAAGATAAGCATTTAACTCAACATGGGCAAAGGATATGAACAAACAGTTCTTAGAAGAAAAAAGCAGATGACCAATGAATAAATAAAGAGATGCTCAACCTTGTTAAAATAATAGATTATCAGCCGGGCATGACAGCTCATGCCTGTAATCCCAGCACTTTGGGAGTTTGAGGCAGTCGGATCACATGAGGTCAAGAGATGGCAGCCATCCTGGCCAACATGTTAAAACCCTGTCTGTCTCATAAAATACAAAAATTAACTGGGCGTGGTGGCACACACCTATAGTCCCAGCTACTCAGGAGGCTGAGGCAGGAGAATTTCTTGAACCTGGGAGGCGGAGGTTGCAGTGAGCCAAGATTGAGCCACTGCACTCCAGCCTGGCGCTTGGCGACAGAGTGAGACTCTGTCTCAAAAAAATAAAAATAAATAAATAAATAAAATAATAGATTATTGGCCGGGCATAGTGGCTCATGCCTGTAATCCCAGCACTTTGGGAGGCCAAGGTGGGTGGATCACCTGAGCTCGGGAGTTCAAGACCAGACTGACCAACATGGAGAAACCCCGTCTCTATTAAAAATATAAAAATAAAACAAGCAATGGGGAAAGGATTCCCTGTTTAATAAATGTGTTGGGAAAACTGGCTAGCCATGTGCAGAAAGCAGAAACTGGACCCCTTCCTGACACCTTACACTAAAATTAACTCCAAATGGATTAAAGACTTAAACATAAGACCTAACGCCACAAAAACCCTAGAAGAAAATCTAGGCAAAACCATTCAGGACATAGGCATAGGCAGGGGCTTCATGACTAAAACACCAAAAGCATTGGCAACAAAAGCCAAAATAGACAAATGGGACCTAATCAAACTCCACAGCTTCTGCACGGCAAAAGAAACAACAGTCATTAGAGTGAATCGGCAACCAACAGAATGGGAAAAAATTTTTGCAATCTACCCATCTGACAAAGGGCTAATATCCAGAATCTGCAAAGAACTAAAACAGATTTACAAGAAAAAAATAAGCCCATTCAAAAGTGGGCGAAGGATATGAACAGACACTTTACAAAAGAAGATATACATGAGGCCAACAAACATATGAAAAAATGCTCATCATCACTGATTATTAGAAAAACGCAAATCAAGGCTATATTGAGATACCACCTCATGCCAGTTATAATGGCAATCATTAAAAAATCTTGAGAAAACAGATGCTGAAGAGGATGTGTAGAAACAGAAATTCCATTTGACCCAGCAATCCCATTACTGGGTATATATCCAAAGGATTATAAATTGTTCTATTATAAAGACACATGCACATGTATGTTCATTGCAGCACTGTTTAC
>CAUYLG010058564.1:0-10482 GCA_963573385.1 Cacajao melanocephalus
CATTCTAGCCTGGGCAATAGAACAAGAATCCCGTTCTCTCTCCCTCTTTCTCTTCCTCTTTCTTTCTCTCTTACATTCTTTTTTTTCTTTCTTTCACTCTCACTTTCTTTCCTCTCTTTTTCTTTCTTTCAAAAAAAAATGAAAGTATGTAATAAATGTATTTATAAATTGAATAGATAATAGAATTATATCAGAATAAATTATCAAAGTAAAACATAATTTATTTAATATGGTACATGTCTTGTGCCTCATAATCTGGCATAAGTCAAACCACAAGGTTGAATGTTATTGAGATTCTCAATGAACACAAACAACATTCATTATAAATATTCAACTAAAATGGGACTTGAAAAACAAGTTATATGATTAGCTACAACAAAATTAATTCATTAAAATGAAAAAGCTTTTTTTCTTTTTAAAAGAGACTTTCTGACTACTAATTAAAAATCAAAATAATTTATTTCAACCTTTATATATTTTAATTTAGTATTACAATCAGAAAGATAGCCTAACCTGTTATACAAACTTTGCATGCAAACATCTCCATCTTTTATTTTATTAAGCTTAGATCTGCACGAACAAGAGATGACTTATTCTAATGATAAATTTTCATTAAACAAATCAGCAAAGTAAATCAGCATAGCTAGAGGAAATATATATATATCCTATCATGAGGGATTCAGGTGAAAAAAAACACATAATTTTTTATGAAGTCAACTAATAAGCAGCATAAATTCCAGTGTATTTATTGTCAAATTTTGCATAGGTGAGGTGGGGAATAAGATGCCTCTACTTCAACAGGCATCTAGCCACTGGCTTTTCGTGTTTCTCCATTGACATAATTTATATACAACCAAGTTGACACCTTTAAAAGTGTACAGTCCAGTGGTTCTTAGCATATTCATGACTTATACAACCCTAACTACTATCTGATTACAAAACATTTTCATTGCTAGAAAAGAAACCCATTAGCAGTGACTTCCCATGCCCTCTGTTCCACAATGCCTGTCAGTCATTAATCTACTGTTTATTTCTATGTATTTGTCTATACACTTAATTTACATGAAATCAAAAGATGTGTGGCCTTTGTGTTTGGTTTCTATCAACTATCATAAGATTTTCAAAATGTATTTATGTTGCACCATGTAGCACTTTATAGCCAAGTAATATTCAATTGCATATTCAATATTGTAATTCAATATTACATTTTGTTTGTCAGTTTACCAGTTGATGGACATTTAGTTTTTTCCATTTTTGGCTACTATGATTAGTACTGCTATGAATTTTTACATACAGTTTTTTGCATGAATATGTTTTCAATTCTTTTTGATATTTATCTAGAACTAATATTACTGAGTATTATGGAAACTCTAAGTTTAACATGCTGAAGAACTACCAGAAAGTTTTCCAAAATGACTGCATGAATTTTATACCTTCTACCAATGTATGAGGGTTTATTTTTCTACATCCTTGTTACCACTTGTTATTGTTTATCCTGATTATAGCCATCTCAGTGGGTATAAAATGATGTTTTATTGTGGTTTTAATGTGCGTTTCCCTAATAACTAGGATGTAAAGCATATTTTCATATGCTTATTATTTTTATATCTTTCTTAGAAAAATGTCTATTCTGATGATTGGAATGTTTATCTTTTTGTTGCTGAGGTTAAGGAGTTTTATATACCTTCAGGAATCTAAATTTTTATCAAATATATGATTTCCAAATATTTTCTCCCATTATATAGATTGTGTTTTTTAATAGTGTCTTTTAATTCAAAAACACTTTAAGTTCAATTTATCTATTTTTCTATTGTTCCTTTTGCCTATGGTGTCATGTCTAAGAATTTTTGCCAAATTCAAAGTCATAAAGATCTCCTGTTTTCTTACAAGAATTTTATATTTTTAACTCTTATATTTAGGTTTTTTATTCACTCCATGTGGTTTTTTCATATGGTGTGAGGCAGAGGTCCAAATTCATTCTTTTATGCATGGATGTGCAGTTGTCCCTGCACCATTTGTTAAAGAGACTATTCTTCCCCCATTGAATGATCTTGGAAATAATGTAAAAAATTAATTGCTCTGATTGCTAGACTCTCAATTTTATTTATCTACGTGTTTCCCCTATGTAAGTAACAAACTCTCTTGAATATTATAGCTTTGTGGAAAATATTGAGCCTGGGCAGTGTATGTACTTCATTTTCTTTTTTCAAAATTGTTTCACTATTTTGAGTTCATTTCCATATTAATTTTAGGATATGTTTCTCAATTATTTCTTTAAAAAAGTTAGCTGGGATTTTGATAGAGATTGCATTGAATCCATAGATTAATTAGGGAAATTCTGTGATTTTAACAATATTAAGTCTTCTAATCCATGAAAATTGAATTTTTTTAATGATTTGTTTCTTTCTTCTTATTTTTATTTGTTTCGTTTTTCTATTTTTGCTGCTGTTGTTTCTTGATTTAATTTTTTTGTAGAGACAGAGTCTTGTCCAGGCTTTTCTCAAACTCCTAGGCTCAAGGTGATACTCTTGACTTGGCCTCCCAAATTGCTGGGATTACAAGTGTGAGCCACCACACCTGAGCTATTTATCCTTTTTTTTTTTTTAACTAAATGATGTTTAATAGTTTTCAACAGACAAGTGATACATTCCAGTTTTTTTTAGCTAGGTATGCTATTCTTTTTGATGCTATTCTAAATTGAAATGGTTTATTTATATAATTTTCATATTTATTGCTAGTGTGAAAATACAATTGCATTAGGTGCATTAACCTTTGGTCCTACAACCTTGCTCAACTTCTTCATTAGTTCTAATATTTATTATTATTATTTTCATGAATCCCGTAAATTTTTTTTTATATACAAGATCAAGTCATCTTAAAATAGAAAGGATTATAATTTGTAGTTCTTCCTTTCCAAAATGGGTGACTTTTAGCTCCTAATTTTAAGGTAGAAGTTCTCAGTATTTCAACATATTCTGCAGATGCCCTTTAGCAGGTTAAGAAAATTTTCTTTTCTTCCAAGTTTAAGTAGCTTTCTTATTAAAGAATATTGAATTTTCTCAAATGCTTCTATGCATATTTTGGGATTATTCTGTGCATTTTGTCCATTATTGTATTAATATAATACATTATGTTTTATTGATTTTTTTTGTATGTTCAACCAACATTGAATTCGTGGAATAAATCTCACTTGCTCTTGATGTAAAATTCTTTTTACATGTGGCTGGATTTGTTTTTCTAGTATTTTGTTGGAAAGTTTGAGAACTTTTACATTTGTATTTTGATCTGAAGTGTTTGACTTTTGTATTCGTTTAAAAATGGCCTCATAAAGTGAGTTGAGAAATGTTCTTTTCTATTTTTAGGAAGTATTTGTAAAAGATTAGGGTTGATTCCTCTTTAAATATTTGGGTAAATTCAGTAGAGAAGTCATCTGGTCCTGAGCCTTTTTTTGTCTATACTTCTCTGGTTACTAAATCAATCTCCTCATTTTTATAGGTCTTTTAAATGTATCTGTTTCTTATAGCGTTAGTCACAGTAGTTTATGTCTTTCTAGGAATTTGTCAATTTCCTTTGCATTATCTAATTTGTTGATTTGTCAATTTCCTTTGCATTATCTAATTTGTTAGCATATAATTGAGCAGAAGTTGTCTTTATAATCCCTATTATCACTGTAAAATCAGTAGAGATGTCTCTTTTATTTTTGATTTAATAAATTTAGTTATTTCTTATTTTAATGGCTAGTCTAGCTAAAAAATAATACATTTTGCTGATGCTTTCAAAGAACCAATTTCATCTTGTTGGTTTTTCTCCCTTGGTGTGTATTGTATGTTCCATTTATTTCCTCTTTGTTCTTTATCACTTCCATTTTCTGGTTGCTTTATGTTTAGTTTCGTCTGTTGGTTCTAGTTTCTTAAGTTGAAAAAATAAATGATCGATTTGAGATCTTTCTCTTCTTGTTTTAAAATATAGACATTTAGAGCTATAATTTTCATTCTGAGAACTGCTTTTGCTGCATCTCATAAGTTTTGATATATTGTGTCTTCATTTTCATATGTCTAAAAATATTTTATGATATCTTTTGGGATTCATTCTTTGATCCATTTGTTGTTAAGTGTGCATTGTTCAATTTTTATGTATTTGTTTATTACTTAAATATCCCTCTTTTATTGATTTCTAATTTCATTCCACTTTGGTTGGAGAAAAATACTTTGTATAATTTCAATCCTTTTATATTTATTGATATTTGTTCTTTTTTATTACAAATGACAGCTCTGTGCATTGCATGCCATTAACACATGTTTATACTTATTGCTTTATATCAAATAGAAGGAGAAAAAACAAAAACAAGTTAATATTGTCATTCATATTTACTTATGCAGTTAACTTTACTAGATATTTTTCTTTCTACAGATGGTTTCAAGTTACTATGTTTCTTTTCAACCTGACAGTCTCCCTTTAATATTTCTACCATTACAGTTTGACTAGTGACTAATTCTCTCCAGTTTGTTGTTGTTGTTGCTGTTCTAATTTAGAAATATCTTAATTTCTCCTTCTGTTTTAAAGGATTATTTCAATGGGTACAAAAGTCTTGGTTGACAGTCTTTTTACTTTCAGCTTCAATAAGGCTTCTGACTGCTTCCTAGACTCCAAGGTTTGTGATAAGAAGTCAGCTCTTAATCTTATGTGATGAGTAACTTATCTTTTGCTGCTTTCAGTATACTTTTTAAAAATTTACTTTCACCAGTTTGATTATGAAGTATTTAAGTGTGGATCTCTTTGAGTTTAGGTGTGATCTCTGTGAGCTTCTTGGATATGTCAACTCCAAAAAAAAAATCAAATTTAGAATGTATTCAATTATTATTTTTTGAAACTTCTTTTATGCCTCTCTTTCTACATTCCTCATGGACTCACATAGTAAGCCTCTTTGTATATTTTATGATGACCCACATTTTTCTAAGGCTGTTCTCATTTTTTGTATCTTCTCTGTTCCTTGAACTGGATAATCTCAATGAATCTACCTTTGAATTTGCAAAATCTTTCTTCTGCCTGCTGATGTTTGCTCTTGAACCCCTTTATTTGACTATTTTATTTATTTTATTTTTTTAACTCTAGAATTTCTATTTTATCCCTTGTACAGTGTGTATCTTATTACTATATTCTCTAAGTGAAAACGTGGCATTCTCATACTTTACTTTTTTTGGACAGGATTTTCTTTACTTCTCACAATATATCTTTAAAAGTGAATTTAAAGTCTTTAGTAAGTCGAACATGAGGGTTTCCTCAAAGATGATGTTTATTATATAATAGCATTTTCTTCTATATGGACCATATTTCCTTTTTTCTTTGTATTCCTTGTTTTTATTGTAGAAAACTGGGCATTTTGAATTATATAGTGTGACAACTCTGAAAATCAGTTTCTTTCTCTTCTCTTGGGTTGGCTGTTGCTGCTGGTTGTGGTTGTTTTGTTCTTGTTCTTTTTTCTTCCCTTAACTTTCCAGAACTAAGCTGTTAAAGACTGCATTCTTTGTTTTCTACGGCTAGTAAAGTTTCTGTTTGTTTAGTTAATTGCTCTGCTAATTATTGGTGAGTTTTTTTTAACAAGTTGTCCAGTCTTTGCTGAGAGACCATGCAAGTGTGGCATGCCTTTGACACTCCAGTTGTCAGTTGACAACTCTGCCTTAGCTTTCACTTCCTTCTTCCTCTGAGACTCAACACTGGCCAGGTTGAGAGCTTTAGACCTTCTAGAATTCTTCCTGAGCATGGACCAAGCCCTATGCATATGCAGTATGCGTGTCCTGATAGATTCCCAAAAATATGTCACATTTTTCAAAATCCCTATGGACATCTCATTCTCTTGCTTTCCCTTTTAAGCTTTCTGGTTAACTTATTGTTTGGCTCCAACTATTATCTACTACCCTAGGCAACTCTTGAAGGTAAACAATTCTCTCAAAATGTTTCAACATACAACTCCAGGGAAAGACTTTTCACACTGGGTGAAATCTGACTGACTTTAAATAAAGACAACCTGGCAAGCGGAGACTCCCGGGGAACCACCAGACAGGCCAATAAATAATGATTCTCTGAAAGTGAAGCTTTGGAAGAGATACAGCTATTTATTCTCCTTCTGATGGCTGCTAAGATGTTAGATTTCACCATATTTGCAGTTTATTGGCTTTCAAGGTTAATACAGAGCTAAAGACAGGGAGGAGGGGGTAGAAAAATAGCAAGTTAAATTGTCATAAGCCTCATAGTTCATACTGAAATTCAACTATTTTTCCTGAATAAACATACTTCAACCCCGGAAAGCCTTTTGTTTATATCCGGAGATCTGGAAAACTGGATTCTGACCATTTCTGCTAGTTTTCTTCTTGCTTTTATGGGAATAGATATTTCAGAGTTCCTTAAACTGCTATTTTTGTTGCCATTGCCCACTGAGCCTACAGTGTTTCAAGACATTTACTTTAGTTTCCAAGCACTTATCCTCGTATTGCAAACATTTTCATCATAAAGAAGCACATAAATATAGTCCTTCACTTCCTACCCAATATGAAGATTATGCTATCAAGAGCTTTTCTGGTCAATTTCCAAATCCCAGCATTATTGGTCATTAAGAGAATGAATAGTCATCATTAAAATATTACCAAAAAGTCTATTTTATTTTTCATTCCCTAAGATCATACAAATTCAGTTATTTCCATTATAATACTAGTATTTAGTTTAAAGGCAATAGCTTGGAGCGCGATTATGCTGCTGCTTGACTGAATTACAGTAACCTATTTTAATTAATATCTGAAAAGCTCGGTTTACTCATATGTGACACAAGGGAATCCTGGTTATACCTTATATTTTTTTGTTACTTGGATGGAATTAAATCATTCCTATAAGCCACATAAGCCATATATAAACCCAGAATTCAATTAACATTATGTATTATTGAAGTTTTCCCTAAGTTTTTACATTTCTCTAATATCTTGTTCCCTCACAAACTCTCTTTTATGACTCATTTTTCTCTTCTAGCCAATAATTTGAAAAAGAAAACACTTTTAAAAATGTATTTCATTAATCAGTTGGTTTTCTTCCTGGTCTAGAGATTAGTTAGTTGTTTAAATGGCTTGAATAGAGAGTTGAATCACTCCACAAAGTGTAGTTAAATGTGATCGTGTTATCTTTATCATAAATTTCACCTTTGATGTGATATACACAAATATATAAAGAGAAAATATAGTGAGTTATTTTTCAATGTCATTTTCTTACTTAGATCATTAAGGAAAGTAAAGTGTTATATTCTATATCAGAATGGATTGCATTTATATTCTTTCATTTCTAAAATAGGTTTCTCCCTTTGAAATGGAAACAGTTTTCTAACTTAAAGTAGGTAATTACACACTCCATTAAACAAGTAATTAACAGATTACAATTTGAACAAAAAAGAAAAACTTGAAAATGAGCAATTTGGATTCTGAATGTAGAGAGTAGTGTTATAATTAGCATAATACCTTTAGACATAGATTAACAAGTACACAATAAAAATGAAAAAAGAAACAATCTGTTTCTTCCATACTGATTATACACCACAAATAGTATTTCATGAGTCAAACATTCACATGGTTTTAAGAAAGCTTGATCTGCAAATCATTGTTATATTACTCTAAAATTCAAAAAGATAAGGTTTTGATGTATAAAATGTTTGCAATCCTAAGAGACTACAACCCTTCAGAGTCAATATTTTAAATCATCATTCTACAGTAATTCTCTGAGGCAAATGGCCAATGCTAGCAACACGTGTAATTTAAATTAGTAATTTAAAATTGCAAAAAAGACAGGCTCAGTGTTTTGTTAAGTGTGATTCATTTCCACTGAAAGGTTAAAAATGTTCATAATGGGAAGTCAAATGAAACACGTATATTAAGTCTATATTATTCTGCCTTCTAAGAAAAATAATGCATCCTAAACTGGAAAAAAGGACTATGCTCCTTGCTAATTTGCTGTTTAAGAAAAAAAACAAAAGCCAACCTGTGCAATATAGTTTGACCCCCATGCACAAAACAAAATGCAAAAATTATCAAGGTATGGTGGCACATGTCTGCAGTCCCAGCTTCTTGGGGGGCTTGGGCAGAAGAATCGCTTGAGCTTTTTAGGTCAAGGCTGCAGTAAGCCAAGATCACACCACTGAACTCCATTCTGGGTGACAGAGTGAGATGACTCAGAAAAAAAAGAACAAAGGAAAGAAAAAAAAAGGAGAGGGTGTACACAAAACAGGAGGGGTGAGATGGAGTGTGGCAGGGGTGAGGGTGCTGAGTTACTGCAGGCGCCACAAACAGCTTCAAATAGTAGTTGTAAAACAAAAGTCTGCAAGTCCAAATAATAACCAGTCCTGAAATAAGATGTGTATTTTTTTTTCCATGCAAAATTCTAGGCTAAATGCCGCATTGAAATCACAGCAGCAAGGAAAAAAGGAGAGTTCTTCAGGCCAGGTCTTCTAACGAAACTGTGTTCCTGTCTACCTCTAGTAAAATCAAAGTATGCACAGGGAGTAGGTCATTAAGTCTGAAATCTGTGCTCCTGGTTAAAGTCTGATTATTTCTGTTCTGAAATTTGAGCTGACCTTGTGAGTAACAAATAAAAGAACCCATATGTTGTTTTCATTCCATATTGAAAATAAACAAAACAGAACACTCCATTAAAAGAAATTTGCTCCTACCATGTTACTAAAAACAGACATTCAATATATTCGAATCTGCCAGCATGAAGATGCTACAATGTTAAACAGCTATTGACTTTTGAGTCATTATTTCTATACGACAGTAAAAAGACACTGTTGTTATATGCTACTATTACATTTGCTTTACAGTTATCTTAGTTAAAAAAAAAAAAAAAAAAACACTGGTTTGTGTTACCTTGTGCCATTACTTGATAAACTTATTTTGTTATCCTATGTTAATTCTTAACTCATTTATATCAACATATATGCAGTGTTATTCTGGAAATGTTTGTTTCATAGATATTGATACTTTCCTAAATATTTGTAACATGCTGCTACAGATTCTAGCTGTTACAAGACATCCAATATAAATGTTAATAATGAGAAATTGTGTAAAACAGGCTGAGAAACCTGAGTCATTAATCTATGGGATGCTACCTTGGCTTGATTTGAAAGTAGATATGTAGTGGGTGGTCAGTGGTGGGACACATTTCAACTTGAGTTTTCTGCCCATAAAGAATGACTTTTTGGTCAATCCCATTGCATTTCTTAAAAGCAGATAATGCATCACCATGAATGTATTCTATGTGGCAGATGCAGGATTTGTTTATAAAAAATTACTGCTTAAGGGCTATGCTTGTTGCCCTAAGCACTGTATTTGAAATTGATAACAGAATAAGAAATATACCAGACTTTAGTTCTTGGACGTAATTCAATAATGGCAGCTACTTTTCCAAAGATCAGGAATACTTTGGAAGCATGTTAGTTTCACAGGGCAATTCCAGGTGAAAATTGAAAATATTTTGATTTCTCAAAAGGTTGCAGAGAGTTTTCAGCTTTCTCATTTCAAACACTAATTTTAGAAATCACATGCCTTGTCAGCCATTTTTGGCATAGAAAAGTTTCCGGTATTTCATGAATACACTTTGTAGCCCTTAAGCAAATAGTTAGGCTCTTAATGCTAGTGTTAACTTCTAAGTACGGTCTGGAGCTGATTATTGACAGAGAATACTAGCCAAGATTTTCCAGGTTCCTTACAGCTCAGGGTGTACCATGTTTCCACAGAATAAATCAGTTCTGGTGGATTTTTATGACACATCAAATCATATTCAACCATCTTTACCTTGATTTAGTAGGAATTTACAAAATGCATAGATAGATATTCTGGAAGCTTCATGTCTGTATCTGTCCATTTACAAATGTTAAATTTTGCTAACATTTATGGAGCTTGTAATGGTTAAATTTTATATGTTAATGTGGCTAGACTATGCAATTCAATTTTCAGTCAAACAGTGGTCTAGTTGTTACTTTATATCCCTCCCCTAGACCCCACCCCAAACAGGCCCCCTGTGTGATGCTCCCCTGCCTGTGTCCATGTATTCTCATTGTTCAACACCCATGTATGAGTGAGAACATGCAGTGTTTGGTTTTCTGTTCTTGTGTCAGTTTGCTGAGAACAATGGTTTCCAGATTCATCCATGTCCCTGCAAAGGACAATAACTCATCCTTTTTTATGGCTGCATAGTATTCCATGGTGTATATGTGCCACATTTTCTTTATCCAGTCTATTGTTGATGGACATCTGGGTTGGTTCCAAGTCTTTGTTATTGTAAACAGTGCCACAATGAACATACATGTGCATGTGTCTTTATAATAGAACAGTTTATAATCCTTTGGGTATATACCCAGTAATGGGATTGCTGGGTCAAATGGTATTTCTGGTTCTAGATCCTTGAGGAATTGCCACACTGTCTTCCACAATGGTTGAACTAATTTACACT